>VXAL01010944.1:0-14128 GCA_013399475.1 Chauna torquata | reverse complement strand
GGGGGAAGGTGTTTTTAGTTTGCTTTTAGTTTCTCGCTGCTCTAGTTCGCTAGTGATAGTAATAAATTGTATTACTCTCCCTATGTTGAGTCTGTTTTGCCCATGATGGTAATCAGTGAGTAACCTGCTTGTCCTTATCTCAACCCTTGAGCCCTTGTCCATCATATTTTCTCCCCGTGTTTCTTTGAGGAGGGGGAGTGAGAGAGCAGTTGTGGTAGAGTTCCACTGTTTAGCTGGGTAAAACCACCACAGTTACTTTCTGACCTGACCCTACGTTGAGTTTTATACAAACTGATCTCTGTGCACACAGACTCTCACTTGTGCCTGTGTGCCTGACATCCCAGTCAGTGGACACTCAACTATAATGTTCTTTTCCCCCCCCACCTCTTCCTCAGTGGGACCTGAATACATATAGAAGCATAGAATATCCCGAGTTGGAAGGGACCCACAAAGATCATCGAGTCCAACTCCTGGCTCCACACAGTGCTACCTAAAAATCAAGCCATATGTCTGAGAGCGGTCTCTAAATGCTTCTTGAACTCCAGCAGGCTTGGTGCTGTGACCACTTCCCTGGGGAGCCTTTTCCAGTGCTTGACCATCTTCTCAGTGAAGAACCTTTTTCTAACATCCAGCCTGAACCTCCCCTGTTGCAGCTTCATGCCGTTCTTGGGTCCTGTCGCTGCTCACCAGAGGGAAGAGATCACCGCCAGCCCCTCTACTCCCCCTCGTGAGGAAGCTGTAGGCCACCATGAGGTCTCCCCTCAGTCTTCTCTTCTCTGGGCTGAACAATCTAAGTGACTTCAGCCACTCCTCACATGTCTTCCCCTCTAGACCCTTCACCATCTTCATAGCCCTCCTTTGGACACTCTCTAATAGTTTTATGTCCTTATACTGTGGTGCCCCAAACCTGCACACAGTACTCAAGCTGAGGCTGCAACAGCACAGAGCAGAGCGGGACAATCACTTCCCTCCACCAGCCAGCAATGCCGTGCTTGATGCACCCCAGGGTATAGTCAACCCTTTTGGCTGCCAGGGTGTGCTGTTGACTCGTATGCAACTTGCTGTTGACCAAAACCCTCAGATCCCTTTCCATGGGGCTGCTCCCCAGCCTCTCGTTGCCCAGTCTGTACATATAGCCAGGGTTGCCCTGTCCCAGGTGTAGAATCGGGCACTTGCTCTTGTTAAAATTCATAAGGTTGGTGATTGCCCAGCCCTCTAGTCTGCCATGATCTCTCTCTGTCAAGGCCTCTCCACCCTCGAGGGAGTCAACAGCTCCTCCTAAATTGGTGTTACCTGCAAACTTACCTGGTATACATAGACAAGGCCAGTAGGTAGGGAGGCAGAATAATGGCATTAAAGTGATTTGTTGTGTTTTCCCCTGCTCTGTTTTTTTTTTTTTTTTTTTTTTAAGGCAGACTACAGAAATCACTACTAGGTAGCTTTTCAAAGACATCTTCAGAGTTATTGCCTTGATGCTGTCTTAACTAATCATCATTCTGGGTTATTTTTATAGAAGATATATTTCTCTGGTGTGTACTTTTGCATCTGGGTCTGAGTGAAGCTCTTGTGGTTAGCAGTGTATTGTGTGCTGTTTCCCTGGATGGAGCAAGTCACCTCTTAGAGTGCAGTGCAGGGAGCATCATCAAGTCAATCCTGGCAAAAGAACTAGATCAGTGTGCCCTTCTCTTGGCTGTGAATAGGCCATGGGTTATTTCACCTGACCTACAGGCAGCCATTGTTTCCTTTGCTTTGGTACCCCATTCAATAGGTAGGGCGTAAATGCTAGAGTCCAGAATCCTACTTCATCACTGTGCCATAGAACTTTCTTGAGTCAAATAGTCCCGATTCAGGTAGTTAAGAAGTGAGACCTGTGGGGTTCATTCTTAATGAGTAGCAGTAACTTCTGATTGTCCTTAGTTGAGGGAGATGGGAGTGATTGGCTGGGATCCCTTCCCTTGAGACCTGGTACTTATTCTGTCATATAACCTACAGTATATAGCTAAGGATTGGTTCTCCTACATAACATCATTTCCTCCTTCCCATTTTACCTCTTTTAGAAGATAAATAGTAATACAACTTCCCTAGTTTATTTACTTGATTATTTGGCTTGATAATACTATGTCATCAGAATGTCAGAAGAAAGGCTTTAAATTTTGAAGTCTGTAGGTTGACCTTTAAGTCTTTGTTCCTTAGAATGAATTTGAACTTTCTTGCTGATGGCTTTAATTCACTGATGTATCTTAATAGAAAATTGATTTTTTTTTCTCCCTAAAGATCACATTTACATAAAAAAAAAAAAAAAAAGGAAAATGTTATTTTAAGGAAAGATTTGCTAACCAAATGAAAATGATGTCTTAGATATATGCCCTGTGTTTCACGATTTGAAATCATTTTCATTAAGGAAAGGCACATGATAATGCTATGACTTTCTTGCATTAACATCTATGCTATATTGCAAGGAAGCAGGAGATTATTACTAGACAATATCTCTTCTTGCTTTCAGAAGACCAACATTACGAGGAGCATTCTCTGTCCTTGATTTTCAACACTAGCAGGGCTGAAAGGCTTATCTTTTATTTGTGCTCTAAAAACAAACATAAACCATAAAAACAAACAAACAAACAAAACCCTCAACATCCTTCTCTTTTCTTATTGGACTGGAATACACAATATAAATCTTGCAAAGCCTAGAGCAAGACTGGGAAATGCCATTCTGTTGAAAGAGCTTCATTACAAAGTCAATGCCAAATGTCACTGAAAGTGTCATTAACTTAAGAAGAATGACAAATTACTTCTGTCTTATTTGAATAGCACGGGTCAGATTTTTTTCATGCTAAATTCTGTTAGACAAAATTGGAATAAGGTTATGTTGCTGTAGCATCAGCAAAGCTGATGCAAAGCCACTCCTTTTTTCTGGAGTTCTTCTGTGCAAAGGGGGAGTGGCTCCCCTCTTCTTTCTCTCCTTACCCCTACTTTTGCTTTAATCTACATCAAACAGTTACAGACCATCATCAAGTGGATATTCCAGGGGCTGAAAAATGTCAAGCTTAGCCCTCTTTCTTCTCTTACAATCCCTTCACAGTCAAGCTGTGAAGAGCCAGTTTCCTTCTAATCTTGGCCCACAGACACCTCAGGGCCTCACTGGACCCTCCTCTCTTTCTTCCTCTTCTCTGAGACAGAAGATATTCTTATAATAAAGTAATTATGCTTAGAGATGTGTGTGTGGGGCAGGGAGGGTGAACAGATTGTGGAGAGTAAATTTAGGAGCTGGATGACTTTCGGAAAAATGTGAAAAATGTGAAGTTGGGATAGTAGTAGTATTGTTGAGATTGGGGAAAAACAGCCAAACTGGTTGTCTTGGCAAAGATGTACCTTTAAGAAATGTAACAGCATGGATTTGGCCCTAGTGTTGTGGTGAGTCAAGTTCCCTTGCCTGCAGCATTGGATTAGACCTGCAGAATTTGTGGAACCTACAGTTTATATACATATACATGCACAGACATGTATGTATATGCATGTGCACGTACACACACATGCGCGCGCGCGTTTTTGTATTTATTTAGCCTGTGTTGTTGAGGAGACTGATACCTGTATCTGCCAGCACTCTATGTGCTAGATGTTCCACAAGACAACTTCTACCACGGTGTTTAAAAGAAACAGGTCAACTGATGAGCAGCAGGCTGCTTGCATGATTGTCTGTTTGGCAGGAAGAAAGCCTGCTCTTTCAGAATTAGTCATATGTATGTGCCAAATACCACCTCAGTTTTCCTGTTTTTTTTTTTTTTTTTTGGTTTTCTTTTTTCAGAGTTGTTTTGATTTTATCTAAGTATTCATAGTTTTTAAATTAAAAACAAAAAAACAAAAAACCCTTTGGGGTAAATCTGAAGGAAAATGTATTTGTGTTTTGGTGAAATGAGACCAACATGAGAAGCTTTCTACAATAAATATGACCATTGGAAAGGAGTTAGTGAACTTATTTCTGATTATTGAAAAAAATATTTTTATCAGTAATTCTTGGAGAAAGTATTTCATACTGTGCTTTTTGATAAACAGTGTTTTTGAAAGCTAACAAATTTGTACTTCTTTAAAATTTTATGAAAATTAAATGTTTTTTTCTTGACTAGTGTTGGACAGAAACTGAAAAATATTAGTCCATCCACATGTACCACCTCCAAGTCTGGGTCACCATAACCCCCTTGGAATTTAATAACAGACATTTTTGAAAGGCATTTTAACTTCTAGCATTCAAACTAATCTCAGAAAAAGAAGCTAAATTTTTGGCCACTGAGTATAAATGATTTTAAAAATTAGGAAAGAAATGGCTTACCTTTGAACTGAAATTAAGGTAGCTCTGGCTACTTTTTCTGTTAAATGAGTTTCCCATTACATTCATTGGTATTGCATAGCATGTCACTACAGCATGCTTGCGCCTTGCTACCCTCCTGTTACACTTAATTGTAATGGCAATCAATATTAAAACACCACTGCTCTTCTTTTCCAGAAAAAAACAACTATAAGGAAATTTGACAATACTGAAATTAGATCAGCCCTCGTTCCCTGCCTTCCAACACTTCGTGTGTATGTCTAAGTGCACTCATATGTTTCTTCATGAATATACAAATGTTTTGACCAGTCCTGCCTTGAGACATATAATATACATATTATTATACACATATATATGTAAGAATATATACATGTATATATAAGATTAAAAGTTTCTGAAAATTTGAGATGATTTTTGCAAGGAAGTGCAGTCACTAATTAACATGGAAGCGGTGAACCACAGAAAAATTACATTTTGTGCTTAGTGCTGAGGAAGACAGATGCTGTTGTGTTCCTGCTGAGCACTGGAAGAGGGTCAGATAATCTTCCTATCATGAATCTTCCTGAAGTGTTGGGGAATGGGCCAAGATGCAGTAGGACAGCTAAAAGAGATTTGTGTGGACTGGTGTTAGGTTTTGCTGTGCATATGCATTTGAAAACACAATTGCTGCAGCAGCTACGGGAATGGAAATTTATTGATTTCAGGCTCTTCCAATGCAGATAGCTGGAAACATTTACTACAACAAAACTTTAATATTAAACCATAAATACAATTGTTTTGTTTGTTTGTTTGTTTCTTTTCTGAAAGTTTTATAGCTGAGACCTCTGAGGGATTTATCTTTATCTACAAATACCCTGACAGAGTTCCTGACCTCAGACCTTGAGACAGGATCTTTTCTTTGGTAGCTGGAGAATTTTGAGTATTGAAGTTGCCAACCATAAAGATTATTTTTCAGCACGAAAAACTTTTTTTTTTTTTTCTCAGAACAGGGTGAAGTAAGAACTGTTCTACCTCTAAAACAACTTTCTAGCTACTCCTGCTATTTGTCAAGGTGATTTCATTATCTATCTTATTGTTCTACTGCTTCTAAAATGGCCTTGAAGACATTTTGAAGTACACTGAAGTATTTGTCAGAGTGTAAGAACGCTTTTGGCAATCCTGAGAACTGCGAGATTAAGAGTTTACCCAACAGCATGAAGTAGTATTGTGTACACTTCCTGGAAATGCATATAAAAGTAATATTGAAGTAAAAGCATACCATATTTCTCTTGAAATTAAAAGCTTTTAAAAGGTGTTAACACCAAATGTAAAATAAAGCTCTTACCTTGTAAAACTAAGAATTTGGGGAATATTCTCTGATGCAAATAGTAAATTGTTCAGGAAGTTGGTTGGGTTGTTACCAATTTGTCCTTGCTGAAGACCTGTCCATATCACTTTCTGGAGGGCACTTAGCTGAGATGCTCCCGTCGTGGTTGTGGGCGTCTGGATTAAAGTCTCACCATCACCACTTTTAAAAATCGGGATTTTTCCCCGGTTTATTTCCCCTCTCCTGATTTGTGCAGCAGGTCCTTGTGCTAGCAGCTTCCTGTAGGTGGGGCTGCGGTTCCAGGCAGGCTGGGACGCAGGCGGCGGCGTGGTACAGTTGTGGTGCGAGTGTTGCTCAAATGTAGCTTGTGCTGAACTGCAGTGGCTAGCAAGTAACCAGCTCCTTTAGCAACTAAGGTAAACTGATGCAAAATGACCATAATTTTAAAATATTTTGTTTTATTAAATGTTTAAAGTAACATAAACATCATATTAACAATTTTATGGCTGAGGTTCTCGTAATTTGTGAGTTTACCATTTTATCTGATTTGAGAGCTCAAAAGATTACACCTTTACATTAGAAACTTTGTAAGTAGGATTTATAGCAGTAAGTTGTCTCATAGCTAACAAGAGAATAGAAATAGCAGAACCATATAAACTTTGGACAGTGGGAGAATATTTATTTTACTATAAACTGGGGTCTGCCAAGATTATGTAAGAATAAGAAACCTTTTATTAGAAGTTTCATGTTAATCTGAACAGAACTTAATTCACAGTTGACTTTTTAGTGATAGAGAAAAGCGGGATAGTACTTAATTATTCCCCAAATACACTTTTTTAATAAGTTGCCTCAAGTAAGTCTGTATCACCTTCATACCAATAATTAGCACCATATAATGGGATAGTCACCATTTTAACTTATGGGGAATGTACGGTATATTACTCTGCACTAGAATAAAGGGTTCAATTGTAATAAAAATTCACCCTTGCTTTCTGCAGTAGAACATCAATGCTGGAAGAGCAACAGCATGCTTTCAACCATGAAGCTGTAGCTTATTTACAAACAAAAGAATGCCCCCCCCCCCCCCCCTTTTCCCAGATGCTTATTGATGATAATGATTTGATTATTTAATAGTACTACAGGTTAGGTTTCCTTTACATTGGAAACTAGGATAGGTTTTATCGCTTCATCTTAAACTGAATTAGTGCATACCAAACAAGCACGGCCTGGCATTTCAATATGAGCTCCACTATTTTACCCTCTCTATATGTTGTATGAGAAGACTGGTGCTGAAAGATGTAAATACACAAAGAGACAGCTATTATTATGTTTTCTTGGAAAATGTAAAACAAATCTCTTGAGGAGGTGGGTAATGTGCCAACAGACATACCAGTATGTCTGTTACTCATTCCCTCTACTAAGAAAGAATTGTGTTTTCTTAACAAAGTTATTGAGGTAGTGGGAGGAGGGGTGAGAAGTTTTGTTTTTTATAACAGACATGCTGGAGATAAACAGCCTTGGTTGTCTGTCAAATAGCAATTTAAACTCTGATTAATTTTAGTGATTTTTTGTTGTTGTTACAGCAGTTTAATAAAAAAAAAAAAGAATCTTAATTGCAAGCTTATGCTCATTGCTCTGACAATGAAATTATATTCAGTGTTTCATTGCTTTCACACAGCAGTTCGTAGGTATAGCCCACAGACTAGTGTGTATGCATGGTATTAACAAAACTTAAGTACATTGGGTTCAGCAGTGGTCCTTGTTATTTTTGTAGCAGCAGTGCAGGTTTCCAACACTGTGAGTGCATAACTGCACTGCAAGTTCATAGGGTACAAAAATTACAGATGATAATCTCATTATACTGTCTTGTGGCAGATATTTTCTTTTGTGGCTATGCAGCATGACTGCTCATACTGTTCTTTATGCTGCCTGTTGGTTGGGGAAGGACAGGGGAGCCTTTTAATTCATCCATCTTAATAGGACAAACCAAATCACAAAATGCTGATGGAGCTCTTCCCCTGCCCCTTGGGAGGCAGAGTCCTCTGGGTTTGGCTGCTCATGCGTCTCTGATCTCTTTAGTCTCCCTTTCCTCATTGAGCTGGATGTTCTCTATTTAGCAATCCTTCTGCTAGGAGCACAGGCTGCAGAAATGCTCCTTCTACTCCTAGCTTCTCCCCATAGCACTGACCATGCTACCTCTTTANAAAAAAAAAAAAAAAGCCTGAGTCCTGCTTCAGTCACACAGGTAGTTAAATCTCTAGCCTTCAGCCATGAGTCCACTCCTGAATTGTTCACATTAATTTGTGCATGGCCGTCACAGAACCTCTGATTTAACTTAGTAACAACTCTACTTTGCTCTTCTTTTGCGAAAAGGTTGTTAGTATACATGAGAACAAGCCATGGAATAGGAAAAAAAAAAAAGTGGCTGTCACCCGGCATTTTCTTTTAGCTATCTTCCCCAAAGCTTGGATTTCTTCAGGGCACATACAAATACACTGAGAAGCACAAAGTAAAAATGTCAAAGGTAAGTCACAGCTTGAGTTGAGAACGAGTTCTTATGTCAGGTCCAACTTTCCATGATGACTGTTGGAAATGGCAGCCAAAAGCCGTTGCCATGTGTCAGTCTCTGCATTGTTTTTTTTCTATGGTTTCTAAGTCTGTTGTGGTTCAAACACCTGAAAATACCTCAAACCACAACAAAAAAGATTCAAGTTTCACTGCATGTCGTATCTGTGTTGAGACAAGCTGACAGCTTGATCTCTCCCATAAGCAAGGCCAGAGCTCTGGAGCCAGCTGCTGGCAATGCTGCGTAGGCTATGAAAGGTCTCCAGAATAGCATACGCCATCTGCAACATCAATGTTTCTGCAACATCCCAATCAGCTCCTGCTGTTTTTCAGGGATGATTAGTAGCTTTGCTGTGGCTGTTACCTTCAGCAAAATGCTGTAGTGCTTTAGAACGTGATACCACCACTGCTCTGAGTTAAGCCTGAAGCATCTTTTTGCACAGATGGAAAACAGGTCCGGATATGCTCACAGTGAGCAAAGATACGTATCAGAGTAGTTGGGACAATACTGCCTGTGCAAATAACTGTGAATGCCTACAAGCATATTTGAGGGATGCATAGCATGTCTAGCATTGGTGAAGGGAAGGCAGGAAACTTTTACTCATAGCCCAACAGTAGTAGGTCTGGCCTACATCAGTTAGCTGTTATAGGTGTAACAGGTCTGCACTATTCAACTTTTCTGTGAGACTCAGGTTTTTGTATTATCATGTGGACAGCTTAAGACTTACTATCCCCTTAGCTGTTGGTTCTCTTTGTACGTAAGTCAGGCACTTAAAAAGACTTCTCGGATATGAGCTAGACTTCTTATGTTATTTTTTTAATGAAGTTTATTTCAAAATAGTCTGCAGTTTTGTTTTGTTTTTAGCCTTTCATATAAGAAGACTGGAAGCTGGCTGATGACCTGATTATTTACTTGAGGGAGTGCAGTCTTTCTGGAGGCATCCCCGTGCCTGCCTTGCTCTGATAAGGTAGCCATAGTCTCTGCATAGCTGTTAGCCAAGTATAATGCAGCTGACCTTTACCAAATACATTGCTACAGAAGCAGTGTACATGAAGTATCTGGGATCCAGCACCCAAACCCATAGCTCCTAGTTTCCCAGGCAGTGACACCTTGCATTAGTGCAATGGACAGCATGCATTGCCAGCTTTCTGGCATTGGAAAACACATAACTAACAACTAGCACAGTTTCATTTTGAAAGTATGTTTTCAAGTCAAGAGCTTAAAAAATGTGCATCTTTGTAAATTGGGTGCTTGACCTAATTGAACATAGATCAGAAATAATGTGTGACAAACACAGGGGCCTTTGCTAGGGAATGCTGGAGTCCTGCCGTTTTGTACACCATGTTTATGGTCAAGGTCTGTGGCAGGCATCATTTGGCAATTGCTTAAAACTATACCTCTGGGGCATACAAGGGAAGATTAATTTCTTGAACCTTTAGAAGGACTTCTGAATCAGCTTGGACACCCAAGTAAATATACACTGTCATCAGAACTGGCCTTTGCTGCCAAAACCAAGTATAACTTTTAAAGAATGCCAGCTTTGTAAATACTATTCTCAGCTCTGAAGAGAGCCAGTGTCATTATTTTGTAATGTAGCATTGCTTGTTCAGACAGCTAGCATGACACAAGACTAGACAAACTGGATGCTGCAGTTGTTTCAAAAACTAGCTATTTTAAAGTCTCATAATCTTAAAGTGCTTGTTTAGTGTAATCTGAATAAAATATATTCCAGTATTACATTTGACTTTGAAAATCTGATAGCATGAATACATTTCTTGCACTAAGGCTGTCATTGCACCAGCTACTTTGAAGAAAGCTCTTTCTTTCTCCCCTCTCCCCCAGAGGAATTCAAACTTCGCTAGGTGAAACAAATATCTCCAATAGCCATGAGCTTTAGGAAGATCCTTGGATTCCGTTCTAAACTGCAGAGTAGGACAAAATATTACCTTCATATCACATGACTATTTTAATGCAGAAGTCAATGAAACCTTTCTTAACCTCAACAAAAACAAGTTTCAGACTCTCTAATTCCTCCTGATGAGTGGTAGCAGAATTGGCTTGATTAATAGGATTCCCTCCGTATGTATCTTTATACTTTTTTTTTGCCAGTGTAAGTGACCAACTGCAAAGTGATTTAGCTGTAAAGAAATCTTGAAGGACTGTATCAGGCTGTTTTTGAGCTACAGGCAGACAAATAGAAGGGGGAAAAGGACCTACTACTTCTCAAAAATAATAGTGAGCTTCTGATTTTTTTTCTTCAATCTTTTAGGAAGTCTTCTCTTCATCCTCAGAGTAAATACAGCATGTTTGAAGCCAATGAAATGTTCCAAGCAAAAGTGATAAATGCAAAAACAGGGATGTTTAATAGAAGATAAACTGCAACCTTAACCAAAAGAGAAAAAAATGCCTCTCCATAAGAAAGTGGCTTGTGAGTGAGTACAGTTAACACACGTACGTGAATTCTATGTGTGTCTTCAGTTATGGCTTGAAAGTATCAGTCCTCAGTAGCAATATAAGACAAGATCTGAAAAGTCTTCAGTGTGTTCACTGGCCTAGTGTAACTGATTTTTTTTCCCACTAGGTTCTGAAAAATTGAAAATGCAAAATCATGATTTTCAATAAGATACCATTTCACTGAATGAGAATGAAGGAATAAATAGGAAGACCTCTCACAGCTTAATTTCCTTGACTGCTTCTTCTCTGATGGCATCCCATCCCTTTTTTCCAAGGTTCTATGCTTTAAATTTGCCTCCTTTAAGCAGGAAGATGGGATTAAGCCTAGGTAGTAAACGGGAAGACTGTGACTTTGGTTAATCCTTACTCTTGCACATTAAACTGTGGATGAAAGGTTCAGGCTTGATCTGTTCCTAAAACTTTATGGCTTTAAAAATTGGTCTGGTTCTATGGAAGAAAGACCACCATGTATTAAAGCATTAGTTAAAATTAAAAAGGTGAACACATAACTGTGCGCAATAAATGCAGGCTGCAGTTGGAGGGAATGGATTTTTCTGCTACTTTCAGACCCCAATGCCCATAGTTGCTGATTTGAGGGAACAGAGATCCTTCTGGAAGAGGCTGGTTGCTGACAGACTTCTTCAGTGCCTGAGGGTGCTGGATGCCCTGAAGTAGGAAAGGAACTTGTAGCAGAGGCTCACCACAAAGTACCAGATGTTTCGAGCCATCTGTGACCTTGCAATGAAAATGCGCCAGATGATCACAAGGAGGGTGGTGTTGAATGCATATCGGATATTCCTCAGTCTGAGAAAAGAGAGAGGTAATATTATGGAGGAAGACAAAAGCAACGAAAAACCGTACCATCTTACTTCATTTGCTACAGGTAATTTTCTAAGAAATTTTGTTTACAAGTGGCTGTTATGCTTTTTGCCTCTCCTATTTTAGTTAAAGTACTGTGCCTAAGATGTCCCTGCCATCTCTCCAAGACAGTGTTGAAGTTACGGTGTAGTGAATAGTTAATCTGATAGGTGAAATATCTGTATTGCAAGTCTCTCTTGTTCCATGTACTCCACTTTCAGACCAGAATAGACACTGAAGTTCTATTGAGAGTTGTTTTTTTTAATGATCATCTAGGACATGTCCAATCCCTTTTGCTTTGATTTGGTATATCGGTTGTTTTTGACTATGTAGGATTGGTGACGGGCTGGAGGTGTTTTGCAGGAGCTAATGAATATGCTTCTCCTGTTTGGGTAAAACATTACCTTTAATGGTGGGAAATTACTCAATAATTACAAAAGGTCCACTTTTGCAGTACTGCAGCATTGTTGATTGGTTACGGGGTTTTTTTGTTTGTTTGTTTTTTACAACATATATTTAAATGGAATTACTGGCTCTTTAAGATGCTAGTCATCTTGTCCTCTGTGTCAAGCAAAAGCTTCTGCAGGGCTTTCAGAAATTCTCACTTTCCCAGAGTCTGACAAAGGGAAGAAAGTTTTATACCTATCTGCCCAAGACTTGTTTAGTTTTTTAAGAGTTCATTGTTTTTTTTTTGTAAACTCTATCACTACTTTATACCATACTGCCAATTTGGGCTATGAGGCAGTTACTAGCTTGTTACAGTCGTTCTTACAGATTCCTTAAAAATGACCCACAAGCTAAGAACTTGTTTAGGATTCGGTGTTAGTGATGTGGACAGTGGGATTGATTGCACCCTCAGCAAGTTTGGAGACAACATCAAGCTGTGTGGTGCAGTTAACAAGCTGGAGGGAAGGGATGCCATCCAGAGGGACCTTGACAGGCTTGAGAGGTGGGCCCATGTGAACCTCATGAAGTTCAACATGGCCAAGTGCAAGGTTCTACACCTGGGTCAGGGCAATCCCAAGCACAAATACAGGGTGGGTGGAGACTAGATTGAGAACAGCCCTAAGGAGAAGGACTTGGGGGTGCTGGTTGATGAAAAACTCAACATGAACTGGCAATGTGTGCTTGCCACATGGAAAGCCAGCCTGTTCTGGGCTGCATCAAAAGAAGCGTGGCCAGCAGGTCGAGGGAGGTGATTCTCTGCCTCTACTCTGCTCTTTCCTATGAAGACAGGCTGAGAGAGTTGGGGTTGTTCAGCCTGGAGAAGAGAAGGCTCTGGGGAGAACCTATAGCTGCCTTCTATTATTTAAAGGGGGCCTGCAAGAAAGCTGGAGAGGGACTCTTTATCAGGGAGTGAAGTGATAGGACAAGGGGTAACAGTTTTAAACTAAAAGAGGGTAGATTTAGATTAGACATTAGGAAGAAATTCTTTACTATGAGGGCGGTGAGGCAGTGGAACAGGTTGCCCAGAGAAGCTGTGGATGCCCCATCCCTGGGAGTGTTCAAGGCCAGGTTGGATGGGGCTTTGAGCAATCTGGTCTAGTGGAAGGTGTCCCTGCCCATGGCAGGGGCGTTGGAACTAGCTGATCTTTAAGGTCCCTTCCAACCCAATCCATTCTGTGATTCTATGATTCCTCGCTATGGCAACAAGCTGTTTTCCACTTCTTGTACTTTCTGTGTACAAGAATGGTTTTCTTAAAAGAAACAACAAAGCTCCAAGAGAGCTGCACTTTCTCCTTTTGCCTGCAATTCTCAGCAAAAGAGCTGTAGAAGATAAAGCTGTTCCTGAGCTTTAGTTGAAAAGGAGAAGGACGATCTCACGTTGCTCATTTAGAAGCTCTTAAAACTTTCACCAGGGCTTGAAATGTATAAGCTCTGCACCTGTTTTGGAGAATTTTTTTCCTTTCTGCATCTCTCCCTCCTCCCAAGAAATTAGAAACTTCAACTTTAAGTGAAATTCAAAATTACACAAGCGCTTAAAGTTTTTATGCAATCCCTTTCAATTGCTAAAAATTTCTAGGAGCTTCACAAAATCTAAATTTGACCCTTATTTTTCTATTGCAATTCTGAATGACCAGGAACTTCTGCATTCATAGATTCCTCTTATGTATTGCAATTTCATTATTTGGTCACCTGCTGGGAAGGCATAATATCTAGCCCCTGACTGTTAGTGTCATCATGAGTCCTCTTTTTCTTACAGGATGAAAAAATGAAGTACTGTCAATGCTCTGCCAAAAAACAAACAAACAAACAAACAAAAAAAAAACAAAAAAACCCACCCTGTGCAATGTTTATCTCCATATAATTCAACAATAACTTATTTCAATGTAAATAGAATAATTTTCCTCACAACCCATTCAAAATAGCTAGGAGCTATGGTCATTGTCACTGGGTATGACTTACTTTCGTAAGTGCTGCTTTGCTGCTGGGATGCCAGACATGTCCTCATTTAGCAAATACTTCTTAGCACCTAGGCAGTAGCTTTCAATGTATTCTGACCAGTGCAGCTGACGAACATCAAAGTTGTATAACTGGGATATAAAGACAAAGAGCAGAAGTTAAATGCCAGAGTTCAAAACCAAGTTCACTTTAAGCATCTGTCATGATTTTGGCTGGG
>VXAL01010939.1:7052-18335 GCA_013399475.1 Chauna torquata | reverse complement strand
TGTTTGCTTGTTTTTGATAATCCAGCTGCCAAAAACAAACAAACAAAACCCACCAAACAAACAAACAAAAAACACCATAAACAAGATCCCGCTGACAGCAGTTAAAAAACACACAAGAAAAATAAACGGAAGGGGGGAGGGGGAACAGAAAACCAAAGCAATTTGCAATTCTTATAGATAGTTCTTCCTTTTGATCAGAATAACTCAACATTTAAGGGATTGCTTCAAAGCTCAGCAGTTTTCTGAGAATTATTGAAGCTTGAAGAAAGAATATTTCAAGTGATAATCTGCTGTTTTTGTGGTGGAGGACTGCAAAAATGACGTTAGTAAGATTCATTTCTAATGTCCTTTATAGTTGTACTTTAACCTCTGCCGAGGGCACCCATAATGGGAGAATGAAGACAATTTCTATTCTATAAAAATTAATAAAATTACTTCTGGAGTTGAGAGAGAGAATTTATAAGTTACTTATTCTCCATATGAAAGCAGTGGAAGTAGCTATTACATGTAGGGTGTCCATTAAACCTGCAGAGGAGTAGACAGAAAAATATTTGCACTTTAGTGACAGTGCATGGTAGTGCGTAGGAACCTGCAGAGAATTTGATGCCTACTGATTTTACACTCTTGCCCTCTATTGTTATTCATANAATCATTACAGTTATTATCACATGCATCACCATACTGCCTAGGTCCTGGAGCATTCTGGCTATGTTATACTGTACAATACTCAAAACAAAAGCAGTTTAAAATTTTTAAAAGTTACATCACCCAGACATTGTTCTTCCTATGCAGCATCATTTTTTTCTCCTGTAGCTCTCAGATGTGCAGCACAGCCTTTCTATAACGTTAGAAACAAATGCAATNTTTGAGGAAGCAAAAGAGAAGACAATCCTTTTCTGCACTGCAGGATGCTGACGTGACTGCAGACTTACGCAAGGACCTAACGTAACAAAACATCAGCTTGGGCCAGCTGCTGGGCTGCATAGATGTATTATGGAGGTTAACGGATATTGTCCAAATCTGACAGGTTTACAAGCCCCTGTACCAGGCTGTATGTGCACAGTATCAGTTTTTTTTGGTCACAAACCTCTGAGGCTCTGTCAGAGATTGTAGGTACAAGAACAGTTCACCATGGTTCTAGGAGATGTAACACTGCTTTTCTCTTTATTTTTTTCAGTTTTCTGCATCAAAAAGTGCATCTGTGTATTCTGACCGGAAAATAGCAATTTTTTATTCAAAAACCTGTTCCTGGTATTCCCCAGTGTTTAGAACCAAAACATTAATCTTGTGGCAACAATTCACTGCATTACTATAGGGTTACCTCAGACTTTATTGCCACAAGAAGCAACTAAAAATGAGTTGCGTATTTTCTTATTTTCAGTATTATAATCCAAATAATAGACTGAAAAGCCTAACACAGAAGTTACTCCAGGAAACAGAATATGACTCGATAGATTGAAGTTGAATAATATCACTGCAAAGAGAAGCACAAACCCACTATATAAGTGTAGATACTGGGAAGAAAAAAAAAATTCCTTTTCTCCCATAAAACTGAAACAACACATTACTATATTTTCTCTGCATGAACAGATTTAAAAATATTTAACACCAATACTAAACACTGAATACAAATACTGCTTGCATCTTCATTTGAGATGAGCAGCTTGCAATTAAGTACAATTAAGAATGAGCAGTAAGAGAATCTGATGAAGCTCAGTTTTTAAATGAATTTTAGGATGGACCAGAAGGATCTTTAAAATCTAGTTTATTTCCAAAGTAGTTAATTCCTATCTTAATTCAGCTTCCCTATTTAGATATCACAACCTTAATCTATGCTTTGCTTATAATCAAGTGTTACTATTAATCACACAATGTGGTTTTTCACATTGAGATACTCTGTGCTTCCAAATCAGTGAAGACATCCTAAAAAACAGACAGCTACAAAATTAAAGCACAAGTCCATGATTTTCCTGCACCCTTAGCCAGCCTTCTGTCTATCAAGCAACATACAAAAAGCATGAATAGCCACTAAAGTCAGGGAGACCAAATATATTACCAATGAGAAAGCTTATGCTTGGTTGAACTCACAGTAGAGAAAAGTTGGCTACTAAATTTAGTAAAAGATATCTGCAGTCTATCAGTTGAAACATGAAATAAAGAGTAATAGTAACTGCGAGATACTCATAGCTAGAGAACAACATATTGAAGTGTGGAACATTGTCAGGTAATTTTTCATTACTAATAGAAATTACTTCAATTATAGGTCTCTGAGTGTAATTCACAACATACAGATTGGAACAGAAGTGAAAAGCAATGACAACAAATGAAATGCTAATCCAAAGAACTGAAATAGTTTTTGTGTATCTGGACTAATAAGTTTTTAATGCTGCTCATTGCCATCAAACATAATACTGAGTTTGAGATGAGAAAATAAAAGTACTATTTCCTCAGAGAAGTTTTGCTGCATTGTTCTGAACCATAAAAACCCAAATCTCACCAGGAAGTTTCTGTAAGTTTCTGATGACAAGCAACAGAATAAGAGACAAACAAAAAGAGCAAGCATATGGTAGACTGTAAATCAAAGTGGGAGGGGAAGGGTCTGTCAATGCAGCAGACAGGATTTACTAATTTCACCAGGAATGCTACACTAGTGTCTTCCAAATTTGCTTAGGAACACACTGTGGGTCAAAATAATCTTGAAGAACATAATGTCTGAACAGAACCGAATTCCTCCTACCAGGCTTTCCAAGAAATAAAACACTATACACCCTCCTTTACCACATTCTCAACTTTACCTTGTCATCAAATCAGTGCATAGCTGCTCAGGCTGTAGTTTGCCTCATCACGTCATCCCATAGTAGAATTTTTCCCCCTGCTTGCTCCATTAAGTATTCTCTGTTAATGTGCTCATTTGCTGTTACAGCAATGCTTCATCTTAAGCAGCTCACACACCTGCAACTACTATTCAAGCCAACCTTCAATTTTTAGTGGGTTTGATGCTTATTATGTCTGCAAACTAGATAACTACAATAGTTAGTAGCAGACAGAACTAACAGAGCTCAGAGGTTTGATTTTGATAATTGCTTAGAAATATATAACTTGTTAACAACATTATACCTCCTGGATAGCTAGTACTTTTGCAGAACAAGACTTCAAAAGATTTCCTTCTTGCACCTGCTGTTTTTGTTGGTTTGGAAGTGCTAACAGTCCTTCTCATCACAAGATTTCAAACACTTGTACATTTTGGCTTAGCCTGTAAATGAGCTTCAGCCACTTATATCATGAAAAATTTTCTAATAGGTGTTAGCTTCTTTTTTCTTTAAAAAGAGGAAGGCCCTGCTTTTTACCATGTTGAAATTTTTGTGGTCAGGGACTGAGCCATAGTGGCTTTAAATAACATAGGACTTTTTAAGCAAATGAGTGTTTAAACTGTAGGAAAAAACTGCTTTTTGATTTTGCAAGCTTAATAACTGTATTAAAACTGTATTTGTTATGAGGTATGACAAGTTCAATAGAGTAGGTTCACTCTTGGTTTGGTGTGACTGCTTGCAAGTAGCCCTTGAAATCATAAACTCTATGAAGATATTATTAAAAAAGACTTCTCTGAAATAAAAAAGGGGAAGAGATCTATCTTTTAAAGGCAATTGATTTTCTAATACAGCATCCAGAGTTTTGGCTTTTTTTGGAAGTAAACTTGCATATTATTTTAGGAATTTTGTAACCATTCACTAAAATTATCTTAGAAATTCCCTCAGAGTGTTCTTCATGTGTCATTTTCAAAGCTCATTTTCATAGGACCATAGTAAGGGTACCAAATGGACAGAGCTATACTGACTTTTCTGCTATTCTGACACCACTCAGTTGCAGCCTCAGAAACAAATACAGTATTTTGTTAAAGCTGCTACCATGGTAAAAGCAGGATTTCTCCTCTCCTTTGTGACAAAAAGTCTTAAAATCAGAAGCAGATGTTTTCTGAGCCCAGTATAATTTGTTGACTAGCTGCCATTTTCTCAAACTAGACTTCTTTTCTTACTTTAATAAGATTTTTTCAATGATGTTTTGTGGAATTTATGAAGAGAGATCACTCAGTATCCGGTTTAGCTGCTTGTCTGAGTTCCCTCCCAACTCTCAGATGGCAGGGGAACCTGAAGAATGTGTCTTTTGAATTTTTTTATAAAGACATGGTTTGTGCAATGTAGCATGTGCATTAGTGAGCTGCTGAACAAAGGAATCTCAAATCATAACGGTTTAGTTCCACTTCAGGATACAATAACAGAACTGAACATTTAAGTATAGAGAGGCTGCTGGGTGTCTCCATTTATAAAGAACATCAATCTTAAGCAAACATTTCTTTGACTATAACTAGCCAACAAAGTGGTATTCCTCTGATGTGAGGTAATTCAAAGTTGTATCAGAAGAGTGCTATTATTTGTAGTGACTGGTGTTTGGAAGAATGGCAGATTTCCAGAGCTGTACTGGCCCTCTATTAGCATAAGAAAGCTCTGCCAGTGGCATATCACAGATCAGCCTGCAAATTTTCAAGAAGAAAATATACTGGCAGCATCAGATGGGCAGGAACAGAGGATCCAAAATGCTCTGTCATTATTAGGTAGTGCTTCTAGCCTTAAACATGAAAATGAAAAGAAAGGCAATTGAATAATTCCTGTAGCATACTCAACGAATATGGTTTTTCTCTGTTTTCTCATACAGTGAAAGTAGAATTTATATGCAGGAGTCATGGGATGTACGAGGCTATTGGACACTAATGTAGGAATACAGGTTAAAAGGCATATTTCACTAAAACCATTTT
Source organism: Chauna torquata (assembly GCA_013399475.1). NCBI lineage: Eukaryota > Metazoa > Chordata > Aves > Anseriformes > Anhimidae > Chauna > Chauna torquata. The sequence goes on along the minus strand of VXAL01010939.1, from coordinate 13,525 downwards.
TATCACCTTGGGCTGATAGGAAACAACACAAAGTGTAATAGAAAAATATTGAAAATAACCAAATTCATCACAGGAGGAGAAAATAGGATAATAAAACCAACTAGAAGTGATTTTAGGTCTTGATAATAGATTAAAATCCACCAAAAAGGTACATACATAATCAGAAGTGACTACCCCAGATACAGCCAATGGTGTACATCCTATAGCTCTGTTAAGAGGTCAGTCTCCCCAGCCTTGCTTATACTTCCAGCAAGAATGTCAGTTAATGTGAAGCGTGATGGCATTTTGTCAAATGCAAGCACCTGTCTGGCAGAAAATCAGCTTGCTTTACAGCAGTCACTGAGCAGAGGCTTGTAGCTGCATTTTTGCTTCTGAAACCGTAAGTCTCTACAATACACTTGGTACCTCAGTGGTAAGATAGAAAGAGAGCCAAAAGTACTGAACGATCTGTCTTTGGGGAAAACAAACAAACAAACAAAAACTAGAGGCATCTGTTCTATTCTCTTTGAAGTATGCTTGGAAGAGCAGTCATTTTAATCTGAAATAATTGTTGCTTTATTCTGTTCTCTCTCCATCTCTCATCAGTTTTTGTTGCTGCTTCTCTGCCCCAGCACTAGCCTTCATCAAACCATAAGGTAAAACCAGTCATGGAACTGCCTAGAAAGCAGCTGAAATTATCCAGCAGCAGCAGCAACAACAACAAATAGTTTTCAGCAGATAAACTGTCTGATCCAGTTCACCATGTAACGATATAAACACTAGTGCTGGCACATAAGGGAGCACATTAAACGTTTTGGTGGTACGGCAAGTTTATCCTCAGTTAAAGGAGATATGTAGCATAGTCTTAAGTGATTAGCATGTTTGTGACTGAAAGCATTCTATTTGATTTGGTTGCCAAACTTGCCAAACCTAATACACTATTTATGTACACAGTGACAGGTAGCCATTTTCTATAACTCCTGTAATCTTTGTCTTTTATAAAAACATTCCAAATAGGTCAAATTAAGAATTATAATTAATTATACCTATGCAAAGTAAGTATAAGAAAGCTTTCCTAGTTGACATGTTTTGATGAGAAAGTATTTGTAACGTATTCATAAGATTTGTTACCAAATAATGCTTGTTCTCTCTAATCTTTTTAGAAAATTATTTCAAATGCCTCTTACAAAACTTGAACTTGAAATAACTTACTGATAAAAGCACCAGAAGGCTTTAAAAATACATGTAGGTCATCTTAAAGAGATGACATAAATAGTCTATAAAGTTTTTTCAAGAAAACTAGATAACTTCGTTTTCAAATTTTCATAATTGCGGACTATGTTGTAAAGAAAATAAAGTCATTTAATTGGCTATGTACCAACACTGTTTACACCAGCTCAACTTCTAATTATTCTTAAATCCACAAACACAAAGAGGGAGGTGCTCTGTAAGTTACTTGAAAAGTGAACAATTTCATCACAGATAGAATAAGAGCAATGCATTCCCTTCCTCAGAATTTAATACCTCAGTTGGTACCAGGCAAAAATGGTCTCCCAGACTGGCAGCATAAAATATACAGTTAATCAAAGCTTATTTGAACATATGGGAGAAAATGCCATAAATATTTCTTTTGACTTGTCTTTCCACAGTCTGTCTTGTTTAATAAATAAGTAGTTTGACCATACTTAGCTTCAGTTTCCATCAGGTTATTATACTATACAACTACACAAAATTAGATTGTAATATATCTGTTAATGCCTGTTTGTAAAAAGAAAAAAAAATCAAACTTTTCTCTGTCATTCAGTACCTCTTATATCAATGTGTAGATGAACAAAACTGAGCATTACCTATGCGGATTTCATGTACCGATAAAGTTAGAAATACGGATTTGTAGTTTGTAATCCAGAGCAGTTTACATGTTGGCCTCATCCTGATCTGGACCATGAATGAATTTTATTCCATCCTTGCCAGTGTCTCACACTGCTGCAGAAATACAAACATAAATAGGAAATGTCTGTTGCTTACTTTTTTGTCGTTCCTCAAAAGCAACTACAGTAATACCATAATGCCAACAGGAAGTCTGAATTGTTGAACCCTGATCCTCTCACAGCCTGCGTGAGTAGCGCAACACTGCTTTCATGTCAACCAATACCACAAGTTGTGACATTTATTTTGTACCATGGAATAATAGAAAAAAATTAATTTGGAAGGCAATGCCAAGTGATCATCTCTTTCTTCTGGTCAATCTTCTTGTCAAATGACAAGGTTGGGGTAACTGCTGAGTAAGTTTTGTACACGAGGCTTTTGCATCTAAATGCCTAAACGTCACTCTGGAACCTCAGCCTATTTGTGAATTTGGACTTTAGTCAAAAAAGACAGAGGATAGTACTTACATATCTGTTGTAGTAGAACTCAATGCCTAGATAAAACCACTAATAACCAGTTAGGATTTTATTTCATTTCAGTATATTGTGAGGTGTAAATGCACCTGCGTTTTTTCCTCTTTCTCCTTACTGGTCTCTTTTTGCTTCTCCTTCACGCATTATTGATGAACCATTTCCCCCAACCTGTATCAGTACAGCATCTCATGACAAATACATGCAGCGGCATTGGGTGTAGCATCAGCATACACGATCAGTACCTGATTTTCTATCTATGCATGTGTGACTACCCTTGTTGTCTTCCTAGTGGTATAGTTACTAGGGGTAGAAGAAGAACAGCAAGAATAAAACCTGGCACCCTTATTTTGAACCAGGATGTGAGATCCCCATGATGGACTAATAAAGTACTATGTGCCTTTCTGAATCTTCACTATGGTGCAAAGGATAGGAAGTTAGTATAGTGGGGAATTTCTTCGTTGGTATTCTCCTAACTTTACAAGCACGACTCACTTCCATGCAGTACTACAAACATATGTCAAAAACACTCTTGAAGAGGTGCAATTGCTAAAACAGATCTCTGAAGCTGGCAGAAGCTTAACATATATGGTGTTTAAAACCCACTAAACAATCCCAGTCCTCTTTCTTCCAAACACTTCAAAATGTGCATACTTTTTTCAAAGATGAAGAGTTCTGTCAAAAGCTCCTGGACTGAGGCTGTAAATAAAGTTATGTGTGTAGAAAGGAGGGCGACTGGACCTGTAAATGAGTGACAGAGTTAAAAGAAAAACATTTTCAGATTGTCACCTAGACAGAGTTCACAAGCTCAATTAATCCAAGAAATCTGCTGTCCAACAGCATGCCCTAACAACAATTTTCTGCAGGGTTTTTGTTAATTTACTCTGTTGCATACATTTTTATTTACTGGTAACTTTTCACCCATTTTAGTACTGTTTTGTTGTAGTTTTGGCAGTGTTTCTATCAGACGTTTCTTGCAATACAGAATTTGTGTGTAAAAGCTTGAAATCTAGCTGGCAAGACAAGACAGTCTGTTATTTTGAAGCAATTTACCTCTAAAAATGTGGTTATGACAGTTACCTCACACCTTGTGTGAGAAGTTGAAATCTGTATGCCTGTTTGGCTAACATCTAAACCTTGCTGTTGCTAGTGCAATAATATCATGCGATTGCAGCCTGTATTGCAAGTCATGGAACAACTGCATTAGTCCAAACTGGGGGCAGGAGAAGCAAGGAAACTGTGGGCTGAGGGTCTGAGCTGGAGAACGGGAAGTCCGTCATTTTTCCCTTGCACTGCATATGCAGAGATTTTAGGGCAGGTCATAACTGGCAGGACACAAGTCCTGGCCTTAACTCCCCAGTTCTAGAAGGTTTCAAAGCTCATTTTTCTGATAGTGACAGAGAGGGAAAGAGATGCAAAAAGTAACGTTCATGGAGGGGTGTGTTATATGGGCCAAAGTTATAGGAAAACAGACTTTGATGCTCATTTTAGGACCAACATTAAATGAATTGTTTCATATGCAAATTGGCAGGGCCTTCATGCACCTTCCTCATTCTATACTTACTAATTTCAGCCAAGTTCACCGCAGCATTCAGCTCAGCCATTCCCACCACCGTGCACCACCACAGCGTGGACCAAGCTTTCTTTCTAGGGATTCCGTTGACTCGCGGTCAGACAGGAATACAAAGCACTCTGGGCTGACTCAGCACCTGGGCATAAGGAAAGCCTAAGGTAGTCAGTGCAACCACTGACTGCTAAACAGGCTTCTTACTGCCAATCCAGAGTATTGACATACACGTTTACACCAAAATATGCCAGTGGGAATCCAAAGCTAGATTTAATGACTTAAGGTGAAAATAAAGAAAGCTGTTACGTTCAGACCATTATTGTTCATGCTGCTTTGTGAATTTATTTCTTTAAATTTTCCACTTGTGCTCCTGCCAAGAGAGATCTATTAGACAGTAAGCAGCAAGAGTAAAACGTTATCATTTTGTTTCAAACTATAAAATAATTTACATCACATATTTTACTTAATTTTGTCTTTTTTTGTTTGTTTGTTTTTTTTTTTTTTGAAACCACAAACATTCCAGCATCACACTGTAGGAATAAGAATAACAATAGAAAGCATAACCTTTTGCATAGTATTAAATGAACAGACAGAGTAAGTTCTTTATTTACAATTATTGTCTAGATAAAAAAATTCATAAAAACAGATGAATGAACATATATTAATAACCCCTAGTGGGATGGATTGCCAATGTACCACTGTATTGTTGTCCACAAATCTCATGCTGCTAAGTACAGTACGTCGAGAGCGAGCATTTATATATTGCAGGGAATTTTAACAAACTGATCATTTTGGTTTTTGATCCATTGTTCCCATCACAGAGAGGTCAAGCAATAAAAGAAAGGAATTGTGATGCACGACTTGTAGTTGAAAGGTCATAGCTATTCTGCTTTAAAAAAAAAAATCTATCATTTATCATATACATAAAGCACAGTCTCTGCTCACAAAAGCCCAAGTTTTCTATGCATCTCAGTTTATATATGTTTTACTATATATACACAGAATGCAGTGTTCATTTTCTTAACAGTTTTCAAGTCTGCAAATGGTACCTTAGGGAGGGGTACTCCTACAGGAAATCTTAAAAAAATGAAACCAAGAAAAAATATGAAATGTTTGAAAATAAAAAGGCAAACAGTCAGTGTTAAGATGCTGAAAATAAATTGTTCCAGTATTAATAGCTTTTGAAGATGTTCAAGTCCAAAGCTAGAGGCTTCCCTGTAAATAGATAACACTTTTTTTCTTCTGAATATGGTATCCCAAATAGGCCATAGAAACCCAATACATGTTATACAAAGGTTAATCACCTATTTACAAAGCGAAGAGCAATCCTGAATGAGTTTCAATCACTTTGTTGCTAGGAATTAGCCAAAATAATAATGCTTTCATGCTAGCTTTTTACTGTTAAGAAACGGGTACCACTATCTGTTGAAAATAGAGTTGTATACACCTTCCAAGACCTGTTCAGTTGTTCAGTGAAAAGTTTGGATCAGATAGTGAGCTACGAGTTTGAGCCAAAAACATTCAAGCTTCTACACAAAAGTCCGGAAGCTGGCAATTCAAGCTGATTTGAGCTTTACCTGGCTGAATAGTCTGATGCACCCTGAAAACATTTTAGTCAGTTCAGTCTGCAGTTTGGCCATGAGTCTAATCTTGTTTTGGAGAGTTCTGGCTTGGATTAGTTCTTGTGACTGCAGAGATGCACCAAGTTATTAGCCAACTTTAAGACAACCAGTAATACCTTAACAAATCAATTTATCAAGCTAGTTTGAGAGTGTTTTTCAACGCATCTGGCATAATCAATGGTGTAATTCAAAATATCTTTTGCACTGTACAATTATGGAAAAGATCATATGCTGAAAAGTCTCCAAGCAAACTTTATATTAAATACAAAAATTATTTATGAAAAATCTGTGATCCACAAAGTGCTTAGCATTCAAGTGGTTGACATAGCAATTATATAAGCTCATAAATTTTAAGTTATTAGGGCTGTTACCATCTTGAAAAATATTTTTCACCCTCCTTTACTGCAGGTTTTCAAAATAGCTTTCTTTGTATTACAGTATACCTTTGTGACTACAGGAAGACAAGCTTGGTTAAAAAAAATCACACAAAGCATATCTCAATACACAATTAATATAGCTTCATTCAGACCTAATAGTGCAGAAATCATATTTTTCTTAAAAAAAAAAAAAAATCAAAGCAACAACCTACAGTAATTTTCATCCAAAATGCCAACAGCCCATACTTTGTAAGTAATAAGGAAATAAATGCCTAAATTATTAACTGAAAAGGATTAACACAATATATCACAATATTTTAACATTAGTTTGATCTCCATATAGACAAACCAAATATAACTTATTTTTCATCTGTTATTTATAAACTCAACTCAGTTTCACATAATATCTCTCTAAAAATATTTTTGGAAGCCATCGACATATGTTTAAAGAATGAAATAGCCTCCATTACCACATGTTGCACCAAAACAAATTCAAGCAGTTTATCAGAGGGGGGGTGGGGTGGGAAAAAAA
>VXAL01010936.1:65236-78617 GCA_013399475.1 Chauna torquata | reverse complement strand
CGCATAGGTCTAGTAAACACTCATAGTATGTGAAAGAATGCTGACTGGCACAGTCAAACCATTGCAGGAGTGGTAAGCAGTATTGACGAACAAAGGTGCAGGGTTCAGTCTTGCTGCACGTTCCTGTATAATTCAGCAGTATAGACACAGCCTGCCTTTATGACTGGGGAAAAGTCTGTGATAGATTATGAACTATCAACACTATCAGTAGATGACACTGCATCTTTTACAATTTTTTTAGACAACATCAGTGTTAAGCTAAAGGACCAATATAGACTTATTTATTTAGTATCTGCTTAATAAATAGACAAGCTGAAATAAATCCCAGAATTATAGAGGTTTCTTGTTCTACCCATAGAGGGCATTCATACTGTTCAATACATCGTTCCTCTCCAATTGATAGTAAATTCAAGGCATTATTTGTGGTTATCTCAGTTAAAGGTGAATGAATCAGGAGCTTTGTGATAGTTCTTAGTTTACTGAGCATAGTTGCCTTCTGTAAAGACTCTGAGAACCTATAGCTGGGTTATACGAACAGCTGAAAAACATGCTTGTGAGAAGCCTTGTAAGAGATGGTCAGAAATTTTCCCAAGCAAAATGCCATTTTGCTTGCTGCACTACTTTTCCATTTTAGTTAGAAAGTTTTAGATAGTATTGTTGTTGTTAATTTCTAACCCTTTTGCATTTTAATTTTTTTTACAATAACTTAGTTTGTGCACAGTGCTAAGCTGTTAAACTCCTTTTCAATAAAGCTACCTCACAGAGCTTGCACTGAGCATGCAGAGAGCAACAAAAGTTGCAAATAGGAGAACTTTGGAAATGACATCAGGAATCAAGCTGTTGTGTAGAAAGATGTTGTTTTATCTTCTAGGAACCAAGAAGTTTTAGAGGAAATAGATCGTTGTATCAGGACTAGTAATCAAAATATTCTTCAAAGCATTTTTGTTTAAAATTTATTGTTAAAGTGATTACAGTTGTTTTCTTGAAGAGGGAGCATGCCCCTTTGGGAGGCTCAGGAAGTATCTCCCCATCCTGGAAGTGGAGAAGGCAAGGAATGTAGACTAGCTGGAAGAACAAGTCTGATAAATGGTAATCCAGGTCCAATGTATCACACAATGGCAACTGCTGAACAAACAGTGGCAGTGCAATGTTAGTCTGCCCAAGAGAGGCTGAATCACAGAACACTTGAGATCCTCTTCACAAGATAGTTGTTGATCTTAAGGTGCCTGGGGTAGAGAGATCACTGTTAGAAAATGAGCGGTCTAGAATAGCTGGAAGTGGAACTTTAAGAAACAGAGAGGAAGGAAGTTTTTGTCTCTTTTTGCTCCAAATCAGTCTGCTTCTGGGCATTCATTCTTATTACAAGCCATAAGACAATACTCTGAGCAAGTTGCTATTCATTAAGTCAAAATGACTGTGAAGTATATCGCTGAGAATCCAGGGCACTAGGATGAGGATAAGGTGCTTGTGGGGAAGGTCATCCTTAGCAGCAGCAGCACCTGTATTGCAGAACGCACTGTTGCTAGAACTGCAAAGTGAAGTTATAGCTCTGTGAATAATTCTTCTTGTAAAGGCTCAGTTTTCTTTCATGTAATAATCCGGCACATATTCATAAAACTGAGAGTGACTGAATGCTATGTTCCAACTTCTAAGCGCCTGACAGCTCTCCCCTTGGATGCATATATTTATGTAGTCTCTTTATACTGTCACGGGCTGCTTGACATGCAGCTTTCTCCTCTGAACTCTCATCAGCTTTTTGACAAAGCTTATTGATTATTCCTTAGTGGAACTTACATAATAAATATTTGAGTGCAATCACTGCAGATGGTGTGCTAAGACTTGCTGCTCTTGATCATATTTTATATACAGAGGCCTTTCTGCTTATTCACACTTCCAGTAAAATAGTTTGAGCCTTAATTTGAAGAGTGAGTAGGGTTACAATGATTGCCAGGTGCAAGAAATTCAGGAAAGTTTTTCTTGCTAGCTGACACAGATCTTCCTGTAGCATCCCCCTTCCTTACAATGGGCTCTACAATATTGCAATAATTAGGCTTATGATGTTTAGTACATGTATTTATACATGGGAATGCAAAAATTACTCCTAGGTCTGCCAGTTCAGATGTTGTTACAGGGATTAAGTTGCAATAGTTACCTGACTTTTGTATGCCTTTGGGTAGAGATGGGGTGGATGGGAGGTGTTCGAACTTGCTGTTTGTTTTAGATTTGGCAGGGGATTCTGACCATCATATTATTCCTCTCTTCTATTTCATGTACTGCAGCTTAAATACAAGTACTATTCAAGCAGGGCCTGCTGTTGAGGTAGGTCGTGAAGCAGACAAGGAGTGAAATTTCTAACAAGTGGGAAAAGGCATTACTACCCCCAGGTTACATGGTGACAATCTTAAAAAGTTTAATAGGTTAAATTACAAATCCACCGTTCCCAATAGGTTCCATTTTTTGTCATGCCTGGTATGTTACATTGAGGCCGGACTTAATGGATGTTGAGCTGACTTCTACAAATCAGCAAAATCACTGTGGTTTTTCATTGGACAGGGTAAAACCGTCAGTGATCTCTGGAAAGTACATTTGGTCTTGATGAGACTTCTCATACAAAAATAAGCTGTATTTAAAAACTAGAACATATACTACAATCAGGTCCTAAGATTTTCCTGTAATTTCCAGCATGCCTGTTTTCATACTTTGCTTTTTACCAACCGCTAATTTTCTCCTTCAATAATTTAAATCCTTTCTGTTAATCTGTAACTGAAGTAGGCTGTTTGCAAATGAAATGCTACAGTTCTAATCAGATTGCTGTCTACTGTGGCATTTTGCAATGTGTGATACTCTGGTATCGGGTGCAACCTGGAGAAATCTCTGGAAAGGCAGGTTTGCTGGATAAACACAGGTAGTAAGCTGTGTTGCACAGAAGGGTTTAAGAAATATTGTTTCACTTTCTCCTGTAAATTCTGTGAAGTTTTACTGAAGAAACGACATAAGTTTTTGTGCCTCCTTGGCTCTTAGAATACATCGCATTCACTTTTGTTTTGCTTTGTTTTCAACAGAACATATTGTTTAGTCTCACTTGCAAGTCATAAGCATCATATTAACTGAATAAATGTTAGTTAACTATCAGTGGATTAAATCTTTAAACTACTGTTTACTTTTTTGTCAGCTACAAATTCTGTAACAGATAAAATTTTCATAATGAGGGGCTAAAATACTTTATTGAAAAACATGGAAAAAAATAATTTTGCATTCTTTAATTCCAAACAAAAATTAAAGTAGTCTAGATAATTAGAAATTTTAGTTCTCTGCCATTTCAGTTTGAAAGACATAAATTCAGATTCACTACCTTTCAAGCTTACATCATAGTGATAGCTGCTTGATGAAGGTACATCACTTTTTTTCTGTTCTCTTCATAAAGTAAGATGGTAACAAATCTAATCTTCTGACTCAGACAGTTGATCAAAGCCGTGGGCGTGCACACCTTGAGGAGTATCAGCGTTTACATTAAACTCTCTGACTCTTGACTAAGAGTGAAATAGTTGCAAAATTCATACTGCATTTTTTAATGCATTCTACATGTTTTTCATCGGTGGCATGTGATAAGTTGAAAAAGGTGGCTTGAGAAGGTTTAAAAAAAAAATAACTCATTTGCTGCAGGTGATGATAGTTATATATCTAGGTTAACAGTCAATCTGATCTATAGAGAACTGAGCAACTTGGGGTTTAAACCCTCCCTATGCAAGGTTAACCATCTTTCTAGCCCAAGACCATTATTTTTACTTGTCATGAAACTTCCTGTACATTCAGAAACAGTTAACCATGTTGTATAGCCCTGCTGGACACTTTTATGTCTTGGTTCACTTCCTCTCTTCTCAGTCTTCGTATTTTATACTGAAAGATACCATGTTTCCTTTTAATGCTGATAATCACAATCTACCTTTTAAAACAATTTCCTTCTGCCCTTGCAGGAATCTATCTCCCGAGCTACTGTGCAGCTTTATCTGCCTGTCGTTCTTCATTCACTTTAAATGTTCCAAAAACTTTTCTGACTTTCGGCCAAGGATTTTCTCAAGTGCATCTTGAATTTCTTAAAACAGGTTTTGCTGCAGGGTTCTGTTTGTAAAGTCAAGAGAGAAGAGTTAGTTCACTTGAAAAATGGTTGTGTGCCTTAACCCAAATTGATACCAGGTTGACCAGAGTCTACATCGGCTCATTTCTCAAATGCAGTTTCAGAAGTAGCAAAATCAAAAAAGTGCAAAACATTTAGGGTGACTCTGTATTTCCCCTTGTTTTCTCCTGCTTCTGCATCTGGGCAACTCCATGCTGTTTCAATCTTTCTCTTTAACTGTTTGACCTAAATGGACTCTGACACTTTTAATTAGTGTATACATGTGTATCTTTGAATCTTAGCCTGGAATGAAGCCAAAGAACTTGTATATAACTATAATGGCCTGACTAGTAGGGTCCGACCAGGTGAATAAGCATTTGCTATGCTGCTAGAGAGATGAAACATCTTGTCCCTATGCCATCGCTTTCACACACACTAGCCTTGGAGTTGTTAATAAAGCCGTTTGGCATGGCCACTTTACATTGAGCTTGTAAAGTCAGTAGTCAAGCAAGCCATTCAGTGGAGGTGTAATTTACCTTCTAACACCACTGCCTTTGCCAGCTCATTGAATGCCTAATGCATGAAAGGTGTGGTGCATTGCAATGAAAAAAATAAGACTGAAGGCAAAATCTTGAAATAATAACTGCAGTAGGTTCAAAGAAACCACAGACATGTATAATACGCCTTTACTTTTATTAAAAATGGGGCCTTTCTCTTTTAAAGTCAGACATCCAAATATAACTAAAGAACCTCAGAATGTAAGAATGGTCTTTCTATGTCAGACCAAAGGTCTTATCTAGACTGGTATCTTGTCTCAATGTCTGAAAATGGATGTTGAGGGAGTACTATAAATGAAGGAAAGCATATGTAACTTCCACAAATATTCTTATCATGCAGCAATCTGTAGTTCAGGAGCTTCCTGAGCCAGAGATGGTGCTTTGTGTTTAATAACTCTTGATGGATTTCTCTTCCATCAACTTGTCCAGTCTTCTCCAGGAAGAGACAGGGAAGATAAAAATGGTACTCTTTTCATTTACTATCCTTTATTCCTGGGAAAAGCATTGGCCCCATTCCACAAAGTTAGAAATAGCTGTAATACTGTCATAGCAGCTGAGTGACCTGAGGCTCCAGTATACAATGTCAATGGGAATTTCACATCTGACAGAAACGACTGACACTGGAGCTACGCATTGATCATGGAGTGGGACTGACTGATGCATTCAAAATCTTTGCTGTATTTTTTGTTTTGTTTATTCCAGATGAAAAGGTTAAAAATAATTCTACCTTTAATGAGCTATTTAAAAGCTGAATCTTCAGATCTTTTAATTGTGCAATTGTACTGCTATGCAAAAAACATTGCATAGTCTTCTAAACCTGGTCTAATGCCCAAGTCAAATTGGTTGAGCTAAGGGCATTTGTTTGTTGGTGCCGTGTGGAGCATTCCAAGCTCTAGCCTAGCTTGTTCCCTTGTTAAAATTTTACTTTAATGAAATTATCTGGACAATTTCTTGCAACGTTTGTCTCTGATTAGTACACAGTATTTAACTAGGGTAAATTAATAGATGTTAATGTAAAGTAAAAAGCAATACGAACAGCTACAGGTAAACATAGTAATTAACATGAGACAATTCTGTGCCTTATTAGATTTTTTATGCCACAGTACACAGAACAAAAACCAAACATTGTTTAGTCTTTTTTTTTCTCTTGACTGCATCAAGACATGAACAAAACTTTCCAAGCTGTGCCATACTGAGTGGGTAGTAAGCAGTGACTTTAGTAGAGCAATTTGGAGGGAGGGAAGAATGAACTAACAATGACTTTGATGCCAGGAGAATGCTTTCCATGCTGTATGGACATAATACCTCAATTAAAAAATAGGAAAAGTAGTGGTAGTAAACATTCCATACATTTCTTAAGTTTTAGTTTAATTTTATTTAACTGCTTACATTAGAAGCATTTCAAGGTGCTGAATATATACACTGCAGTTTGATAAAATCAATAGCAAATATGTATGCATAAGTTATATTTTTATGCAACATACGTAAAGGTTATATAGCTCTCTCAGCTCACATCACCATGGACTTATTGTTTTGTGTGAGACTGCTTTGCTAATAAAATACCATCTTTATAGTACTTATTTGGTATATGTACTGGTGCATACATACCAGAGAAGGTACTTGTGCTGCCCTTGCGCTATCCTATGGTGTATACTACTGCTAAGACAGTCAAAGAGAGGATTTAGCTTCAACGTTCTCCAGGAAACCTAGCTCTGAAAATGAGTTGTTAGCCCCCGCTGAGCTTGACACAGCTGCTAGTTTCAAACTGTCCTTGACATGCCTGCTCAAGCTGCATTGACTACATGTAGATGCTCACTAATAAGGTAATTCTGTAAGAAGACACTGGCAAACTGCAGAAAAGAGAGAGTCAAAGCTGGGAAGCTGAAATGACTTGAAATTATTTATGCAAATTCTCAGTCTCAGATCAGTAATAATTTTCAGCTGAAGACCTCAAAGAATTTCTGCAGCCAATGTTTCAACTCTCCCTTATGAGGCAAATACCAGACATTAAGCTAAATTCAGCAGTACACAGCCTTGAGCTCCTGTCCATGTTCATTCTCACTTTTTATAATCATAGTGGTAAGTGATAAACTTGGAAAATGTGTTTGAAAAGGTTGTGGGAATTATCACAGTTTGTAAACTCTGCCAGGTGCTCTAACTAAAACCTTTATACGTTTCTGCTCATGACTCTCGAACATTTACTGGAATCCAGCTTTCTGAAAGTTTAGAGCACTAATAATGTCTAGATCAAAGAAGCAGCATGTGTGTCTACAGTGTGACTTCAGTAGAACTTAGTGCAGCGTGGTGTTCTTGAAACTGTGACCATTTGAAGGAGGGGTGAGCACTTTTTTTTTTTTTTTGACAGAGTTCTCCGGGTCCCTAGAATTCAATGTATGTGCATAGGTGACTGGAATTATCTTGGCTTTGTACTGAACATCTCACTACCATCTGGTGTTTAAAACAGGCAAATAGGTCCTTTCCTTTGGAGCTCTGCTGGGGGGTCCCTTCCAGCACTGGGTCTCTAATTGCATACCTGTGTAAGCATGCTGCACCGCAGAGCAGCTTGGCTTCCCCTGTTAGCTTTCCAGGGGAGGAGGGCCTCTTCCCTCTCTCCTCCCCGTTTATTCCTTTGTCTAGTCATAGTACATGTTTCGTAATGTCTCAGAGAGCTGGGTATTTAACTCCCTTTGCATGCTGCAAAGGCATCTAAGGGCACGGGATTCTACCAAAATGTATGCAATACCTTGGAGGATGTCCAGAAAACACGAGCCCTGTAGAGTCATCTGGGCTAGTTCTGGGTGAGCTAGCTTACTGCTACTCTTGTGCTCATGTATCTTGCTTTCATGATACAGAACAAACTTAGCAGTAGAGCTTTCAGGACCTAAGATAACTCCTCTACTTACGGCTTATTTGTGCTATATACCTCTGAAGAAATTCCTATATCTCTCTTGAATCTAAATGTATTTTTCTCATAGAAAGGTTTTCTTGTAATGTTATTTTATGATATAATAGACTTAAGCTAATGCATTACTAATCACTTGAACAAATATGAATGTAATTTTTTTCAATTTTTTTTCAATTTTTTTCTCAAATATTTTTTAGTGTTCAGACTTTAGACTTCAGTGTTGAGGATTTTTGCACAGCATACTTTCCTAGTTATATATGAACATTCATAATTTGTAAATTTATTGCATGATGGGAATTTAGTGAACTTGTAGTTTCTTCTAAACACTACTTAAGCTTAACATTTAAATTCACTCTTATCTGTCCTTCATTGCAACTATTTTGGTTAATGTGATTTGACAGCATTAAACAAAACTGTTTTAAAAAATAATTAACATTGCAACAGGATATTTCAGGGCATGTGATTCTGTATCTTATCACTCAACGCTCCACATCATCTGAAGCTTTCTGATAGTACTCAAGTGAAAATTTACTCCACCTCACTAATTGTTATTTAATGCATTCTCAAAATTACTGTTTAACAAAATAACTTACAAATCATGACATGTAATGTGGTAAAATATTCACCTTGATCCAAAAGCAAAACTAAAACGGTAGCAGAGTAAAACCATAACGGTAGCGATGGGAATGCATCATAGTATGCTAATCTTAATGTGCCCCAACAGGACAACGCGTCTCTAAGTAAGTGCCTGTAATGAACCCTTAAGGAGCAAAATATTTTGGACTGTATTAATGAAAGAAGAAATTTTCTTGGATCTGACCCTGCATTTACTATTGTATGTATTAGCAACTATTGGGAAAACTCTCTACAAAAAGCCAAAATGACTTAGTCCTGTACCTGACAGTATATGGGGTACCTTTTTGTAGTCTTAGTTTTAGACAAGTTCATCGATCAGGCTGAAGTGTAAAACAGACAACTGCATCACTTACAACTTAGAATAAAGTGATCTGTTTCATTCTCAGGATGAAATCTTCATGTAGATGGCCGGCATAGACATGACAAGTACAAATTAATAAAATATAGTATTAAACATGAAGACTAAATTATACTACTTGTATAATTTTGTTGAGGTTAGCAGTTTGTCATGCTTCAGTTACTGTAATTGGACTCCATTGGAAAGCAGCGCACCTGCACAAACCCAGCCGTGGGGTAATTTTATTATTACCTTGGGTCACGTAGATAGGACAGTTCTAACTCGAAACATTCTCAACTTTTTTCTTAAGAGGAGATAAATCATTCTTTTATATATTCTTCTGCATTAAAAAAAAAAACAACCAGTAGCCATACGATAAACTGAGTATAAATCCATCAGCATATTGCATAGGATGCCTTTATGCTCACATGTTTATCAAATCCACGTATCAGTGACCTACCTGGTAAATCTCTGATGCAAATTTTGAGCCTACTCATTTTAAAATCAGTTTTATAATTTTCCATGTACTTAAAAATAGAGGATTTACCCAGGCAGCTGCCTTTTGTTATTATCATCCAATTTTTTTTAAGATTATCTACTGATGAAACTATAGAGAATACAACTAGTTGTGATATAAAATTGTGCTGTTCCCAGTTGTACTGTTAACTAGCTGAGATTTTAGCAAACTGCTGAATCTCTGGGCACCAAGGTTACTTAACGTGAGAAATAGATATAATAGTTTTAATTTCTTTATGGTGGTAACGTTGCTACTTAGAAATGCTTTTAGAGATCCTTAGAAAAAAAGATGTTACCAAAATGTTTACTAAACTCTTCTATATTTATAGATTAGATGTGTATAGTGTTCCTTAATTAAGCATGCAGTTTAGATGCACACAAAAACCTGTCCCTGTGCCTACAGCAATGCTTTCAGTGGCTGTTTGCATGTGTGTGCATGCTTCCCAAAACTGCACCCACATGCTGGAATGCAAACACAGAAAAGGCAACTGTTTAACAGGATGTGATGCAAGCTGATTGCCTGCTCTGTAGAAAAAAATTACATACAAATTCCATTTCATTTAAACAAAAGCAAGAGTCATATAACAATTCCTTGTTTTGTCATTTACTGTAATGGAAAAAAAAACAACTGATTTTTATCGTGTCTGGTTAGCAGCAGAATAAAACAGCTCAGCTTTCTAACTTAGTTATGCATCATAAAATTAATTTAACAAGGAAAACACCCTTCAATTCCATATTCTATTCCACACCTGTATTACACAATATTATGCAAAACAAGGACTGTATGATACAATGTGATTTTCTGCATAGAGAACTGCAGTAAGTGAGCGTTCAGGTTTTATCCTTAAATCACAAAATGCCATGAATATTCTGATATTTTTGTGTATATATATATATGAATAAATTAAAATAGGAAGATCTTGTAAGCAGACCTTTACAACAAGGAAAATTTTGTGAGACTCCTGTGGTCTATTTAATGCTTCTAATACCTTTCACTGCAGGCAATAATGGGCATACCTGTTTGAAAGTTACACAGTTGATTACATTTCTGCAGGATCTTTCATCCCAAAATATTTGTATTCCACATTTCTGGCAACCTCTTGAACAGGGAGCAACCACCAGCACTATCCTACTGTGTGGGTGGAGGCATGGCAATTTTCCCAAAGACATCTAGGACAACCACCAACTGTTACAAAAAATGCCATGGGATATTACTGCTTTTCAGAACAGGCAGGACTTTGTTTTTAGTAATTTAACTTGTATGAAAAACCCATACTTAGTAAGCTGCCTGGAACTCCACATCTTTGCCTGAGATAGAGGTTCTTCAAATAGCCATTGGAATTAACAGTTCTCACTAGTTGAAGGTTATGCTAACAGTAATCAGAAATGGGTATTAATCTGCAAACATTTATGCTGAAGTGTACAACGGCACCAAGTACGTTCACTTGTGAGTACAGTGGGTGGTGACTTGTCACGTAGCACATCTAGCAAATGCTTCTAGCTAAATGATTGTTTTACTTCAATCCATAGACGAAGGATGACATTATTGCAACTGTGCAATTAATGACCTGCCACTGTGTTAACTTCAACAACTTTATCTCCTCAGATTAGCTTGTAAAAGCTACAGAATTTTTCTTTGAATGCTCTTTTTTTTACTTTAAAGTATTCAACTGGGGAGGTGTATAGTGTATTAATAGCCCATTATTTGGTACTCCCTGTTGTAGTCTTCTGTTTATTGTGTATGAGAGTTACGTTTGCTTTATATGAGCTACATTCTGAGTTCAAGACAAAGTTATGAACTTTATAAAAACAGAAAAATAAAAATAGTTTGGTGCCATCAACAACTTTTGAAACACCAACAGAACTGATTTTCTATTGTTAAAAAACAAAAGTGCCATATGAATCCAGATTTTTTTAAAAACTCCGATCCCTAGGACAAATGGTATGTCCAGTATCTCAGAAAACCAACTATTTTAAGTCTTGTCATCATAAAACTGTCACTGCAGAACATGGCCTGCAGGTGCTCAAGTTTAGAGCCTGCAGTGTTTCTAGTGATCAGCATTTCAGGCGTGCTTAGTTGACAACTGAGGTTTGAATAGGAGAAGTGGTAGTGTAAAAAGATAAGCATAACCTCTCCCTTCTTAAGTGAGATTAGCATTACTGACTGAAGTGCTTTTTGTAGATAATTCCCCAGTCTCTATTGGAAATTGCCATTGCTGGCAATTTTTTTTTTTAGGTTATTTCCCTTATGTCAATTGTCACTTTTCTCCTTGGCATTGTTGAGTTTCTGTTATTAGCCCATGTGAGCTCCTCAGCTTGCAATCTTCATTCTGGATTAGTACTTGCCTGAAGAATTAGACTATAGCATATAGTGGTTTTCAAATGAGATTTTAAAGAGAATGGTACAACAGTTTCTTATCTGTTGGTGGTCCAGCAAAGTGTATTAGAAGGGATAACAACATCACACCAACTTATGTAATTATTTTAACTAATGTATAATCAGCTATGATGGTCTTCAGTTCAAACAGCACTTAACGGTGAATCATCTCGTACCTTTGCAACATGGGAGTTTGCTTAGCATTTAGAAGATGGAGTCACTTAATGGTTTCCCCCCAAAAGCAGCTGGTTAGAAATATGAAGTTCTTTCATACTTAAGGCTATGCTCTGAATACAAAAAGTTACCCTGCCCTTACTGCAGGTTAACTTTACAACACACAAAGGAATTACTTCTCAGCCTTTGTGCTAACCTAGAAAGTGGCCAAACAGTTTGAGGAGCATCAGAACAGAAAGAGTGGACTGTCAAAAGAGAAAAAGGATCAGAGACTTATGTAAGGTCTTCACTGGGATTGTTCTTGAGATTCTTGGGACTGGTCAGTTTGTTGGACTCTTTGAAAACCTGACCATGGAAAATCCACCTGACTCATCGGTGCTTTTTTACACAGATTGATGGGGCGTGCCTGATAATGGCATGTGGTTATTCAGGCTGTGAACAACCTCTAGCGTCTGTCAAAACAGGCAGCTTCTGGGTTATTTAATCTTTATTGACAAAGCAGGAAATAAGCAGAGTAAAATCTTTATTGAATAAGTGCAGTACAAGTGAGAAGGGCATACTGGGAGAAGCAAAACATTATTAAAGTACAATATATTATACTATATCAGACTAGACAATGCCCATGTTATGCATGTTAACATAGAACGGCCAGTTACAATACTTTTCCCAGATATTTAATCTTAGAACTAGTGAGAAAAAAGACAATTATACTTCAATGCCATGTTCTTCGTTTTCCTCACGGGGAAAAAAAAATACAATCGCTTTGTTGTTGGCTATTTTTCTACTTGTGCTAAGCACTGGCCAAAATATTTTCCGACTAAAGTATTTTACCGTGCATCCGCCGATCACACGGTACGACAACGGCACGGCTGGAAAGGTGCTTTGTGCTGCCCCGGTTAAGTAGCACGTCCTGCCAGATCTGCTCACTAGATAGTAGCAAAGGAGCAGCTTGTCACACAGAAAAGACTGAAGTGCCGTCACGCTCTGGAGCAAGCTGCAGATCTGGCTGAAACCTCTCGTAGCGCCAGCTGTTTCCCGTGACAGGGGCAGGTCGCGCCGTGCTTCAGCCCCTGCGGCCAGCCCGGCAGCGCCGCGGCACGGCTGGGGGAGTGGGGGGCAGCTGCCAGGAGACCTCGGCCGTGCCCCGGGACAAGCGCCTCGGGCCACTGAGCCGGGGCGCTCTGCCCCTGCGGGCGGCGGGGCCCGGAGCCGGGACGACGCGGGGCTGCGACCCTCCCGGCCGCCGAGCCCCGGGCTCTCCCCACCTGTAGGCGTTTCGCCCCGCGCCCTGGCGGCTGGAATGGGGAAGGGCTGAGCCCGAAGCGGCAGCCGGTTTGCTCGGGGAGGGGAAAATTCCAGCCGAGAGGAGCGGTCCTGCCCCCGCTGGCCGCTGACAGCCCGCCGGGGCCGGGCGGAGCCCCGCGCCGGGCCGGGACCGGAGCCGGGTGGGTGGAGGCGGGCGGGCAGAGGGAGGAGCTGGGCCGGGAACAGGGAGCCTCTGTTTCTCCACCGGGGCCGGAGCGGGGAAGGTTCCGCGTTTCAAGTTTCTGGCTGCAAAGTTGTTTTTTTTTTTTCCGGTTTTAGTCTCCCCCCGCCCCCAAGGTGCGGCTCAGCGAGCGGCCGCCCCGGCGCGGGGAGCCCGGCGGAGCCGCGTGCGTGGCCGCGGCCGCGCTGTAACCGGCAGGGAATGCGCGGGCTCGGGGGCAAGGCGGCGCCGGGGGCGGTAAAGCGGGGCCGCCTTTCTCGGCCCTCCCCACGCAGGTGA
>VXAL01010936.1:18379-65002 GCA_013399475.1 Chauna torquata | reverse complement strand
GGCGGGCGGAGCGCGGCGCCCCGTTCCTCGAGGGGGCCCCTGGCGGCTCTCCGTCGCTTTCTGCGAGCGAAAGCGGGTTCCCTGGCGGGAGGCGGCTGCGGGACGAGCCCGCCCGGCCCCCGCGCTGCGTAAGCCCTCGCACCTCCCCCGGGGCGATTCCGCTGCCGACCGTGGCAGCCGCCGGTGAAATACCTGCCGGGCGGCATTTCGTCGTGGGGATCGCGTCCTCCCCGAGAGCTCTTCGGAGCCAGCGTAGCCGTCCTCGGCCCGCGCGGGCGGTGGCTCCGAGCTCCTGCACGCAGGCGGCGGGGGAGAGGTGGGCACGTCGCGGTGCTTTGGCAGCTGCCCGCGGCGAGAGTCAGGAAAAACAAACAAGCAGCATCTGTAGGGAGAAGCAGAAGGTCGGTGTGCTTGTTTATAAATGGGTCTTATCTGATGAGTGATAAACTGCTGTTAGAAGACGTAACTTTCAGGCTGTGACTTCAGGTCTCGGTAAAGCTACCCCAGTCGCAGTGAGGTAGGGAAAAGGGGGAGGAGGAGGAAGGCTCGGTTGAGCACGAGGGTATGTCTGAAGAAAGTGAATTCACTCAGTAACTTCAGGAGTATGCTGAATCCCTCAAGTTCCTGACAAGGTAGCTGGCGTTATCTTTAAATAGAGAGGACAAAATAAATGGTGAGTATTTTAATGCCACGATGTTCTTGAAGCTTGCATATTATATGCAAAAGCTGAGTAATTGGATTTCTGACTAAGTGAATACACAGTAAGCAGGAGGAGTTGATGGTAACTTACTGTAGTACTTGCAGTAGTAATCAGATCAGTTTGAAGCGATGGATGTAGTGAACACAGAGGACTGCTAGAGAAGGGGTACTTATTCACCTGGAGCCTTGTGGCGGTTCCACATTTATGCATACACAGAGGAGTGAAGTCTGTGTTGTTAGCTGATGTAGAAGGTGTAATTATAGTATAGATAATTACTGCATTTCTAGAACTTCAGGTATGTAAGCTCAGTTGAAAGGACCGAGTGTATGATAATAGAGCACGATAACAGCTTAGGAAGCAACTAAAATAGTATGTCTTGAAGGCCCTCAGTTTTACTGGCGGGTGGGAACATGAAAACCAGTGAAAAGGCACGACTGCAGCGTTGGTTGTTCTGACAGCTTCTCTGGGCCTGCAGCCTGCCATAAAGCTGTTGGGTATACTGAATTTTGGCTGCTGCTTGACTTCTCTAAGTCAGGAAGAGTAGTGTGTTCCCTTAAAGTGACTTCAAGCATCTGTCAGTGTTCACATCTCAGTTTTGAAAAAACATGTAGCTAACAGCAAGGCTTATTTTCATTAGCCCTGCAGATATATTTTTAGGCCTTTTATCAGCTGTTCCCATATAACTTAGTACTTGGAAAGTCAACTTACTGTTCCTTTCTTGTTACAAGAGTTCCTTATTGGTAGTCTTAATTATTTCCTGAAGATGGTCTCATTTGCTTATCCAAATACTGGACCTGAGGAAAAAAAAATCTGGATATACCAGCAAAACCAGCAACTCCCTCCCTGTTTACTGAAAAGGATCCACAGATTCATTTTTAAATAGTAAGCAGTACTGCAGTTCTCTTCACTGACTGAGATTATAGGAAAAATTGTGCAATTGGAAAATTGTGTTTGAAATACCGATATTCTTCAAATGAATTACTAAACAATGTCATACAGCATTATATCTCCTCCTAACCTGCCTGGCCAGGTGGAGAATGTTGTTAAAACACAGCTGAAAACTGTTTACCAGCAAATGTGTTCTTAAATCACTGTTTAAAGTTACACGGTGTAATTACTGATAACTCTTCATAGCTTAGTCTAATTACGCTAACTGCCAAGAAGGGTAGATGTGTTAAAGGTTTTTTGTGGGTTTTCAGTGTCAATGTTTATTTAGCCTTGGAGCTTCTTTATAACTTAATCCTCTGTGATATGTTGTGGCTCTTCTGTATGGAATTTTCTTATCTTGTTCTACTGGGACAAGCTTTGGAAAGTCTCATAACTATATCCTGGAGGACAATTTTTTTTTTTTTTTTTTGCATGCAGGGTTATGATTTCCTATTGAAAAATTGTTCTTTAAAAAGTTTGTGGATAAATGTTTGCTTGAATTTGGAGGAAAAAAATGCAGGGGTATATGTCTGTGTTATTCTCAAAGTACAACCAAGGTAAATCAGTAAAGATTTTAAAAAAAAAAAAATCCTATGCTGGAGTTTTTTGGAATACAGTGAACGGAAGGCATGCCCAGCAACTGGCTGGACATGCCACATAGTTTCTCCTGGTAGGAGATGAAACTTGGCCAGACCTACTCTTAATAATTTTAAAGCTCATCCATCTTGCCTTGAGTCTGAGGAACACTCCTGAAAGCGTGCTCCTGCCAGGCCAGTTGACACAGTGTGCTCCTGTTTAGCACAGAGCTGAATTGGCTTTATGTATTGACTGTGTTACAGGATGATAGGAAAATGTGTGTTTTAATACTTAAAAAAAAAAAAAAAAAAGACTGTGGGTAGTATCCAGCTGTACCCCTAGTGTAAATCAATTTTTACATCAACAAGTAGATTTCACTAGTTAACATAGGCTTTTATTGTGAAGTATTGCCAGCAAATATGCTGTTAAACTATTGGCACAAACTTAGATTTTGGTAAACTGAAGATTGATTTCCTTTGAAATATTAGAATGCACATTGAGGTGTGCCTTTTAATTCAGTTCTAATCAGCTTATGATAACTTTGTATGATTTCAGTCCTATTTAAAGCTAGATGTTTACTTTCAAAGTAACAGCTTCTGACCTGAAGTAAAAGAAACATTGTTTTGTGACTTTCTTTTTGGGAGTCTAATGGAAACGTGCTTAGGAGCTAGGGCTGCTCTCCAGAGGCTGAAGGCAGAGACAGCTGTAGCGGGGTGGGGGGGTGCAGAGCTAAACTGAGCTGTGCTTAGGGTGCTGCCAGAAATGCTCCTCAAGCGTGCCTTCATGCTCCCGTTCCCTGGATGTTTGGCCCAGTGAATGTGCTTCAGTTTTTAATAATAAGAACAGAAGAGAAATATTTTTCACGTGGTTAGGGCTGCCTTTGAGGAAGAGAGAGATGAATGTTTTTGAGGAGGGAGGAGGGAAGAAAAAAAAAAAGCAAGAAAAGTAACTCTCTGTTGTGTGTCTATGCTTGAGTACAACTGTTGAGCTCCTTTATCAAATAATTTTAATCAGATAATGGATCTCTAGAGACATCAGCTGTGGTTCAGTGTTGAAAAGCATCTGGCATCGGGCTTAAAATGCTGATTTGAGCTATCTTGCTCTCTTTTAGCTTGTCAGTTGAGTCAGTTCACAACATGGCCGCAGGTTTGTTAGATTACAAATGAAGGTCCTCTGTGGTACGGTGTGTGGGATAGGACAGAAGGTGCAGCCGTAACTTCAAACCAAGCATTCTATTGCCAAGGCACAGCAACAGGTTGGAGGGGTGTGGTAGAGTGTCTAAGTTTGCTCAGTTTGGTGAAGTTCAGGTCTGGCCTGAAACTACATTTTCAATGAGTTAGCTGTTGCTATTGATATGTATACTACTTTATTGTATATAGATATTTATGGATAAATGCAAGATCTTTGTGCTTGTGATACTAAATGGTAGCACTATCTAGAATCACAATTTAGGCTGGCGTGGTTCTAATGAGCAGTCCAACCTTAGATGCACTCTGTCGCTTACACTGAGGAGTTCAAGATAAATAGTTGGCTCATTTCTTCGCACTCCCATGACTCTGATGAAGGACAACTAATTGAGAAATAACAAAATGGAAAGAACTTCGAGAACTTGTGACCACAGAGTTTGCTGGATGTTTGAAACAGGGAGTTAACCACTTTGTGGGTGGATCGCCATCAGGAGCCACTTGAATGTTCTTCATTCCAGGGTGTAGTTTACCATCTGAATTCTGAATATATATGTAATACTTCTTGAGGTCATTATGTTGTTCTTTTTAATGCATCTGCCTTGACCAAGGCAGCATCAAATAGTTGCCTGACACAGCTGTGCCGTGAATTGAAATATCATTGTATTTAATGGCTGATTTGGTTACTCAAATCTTGTCAAGTCTGGAGTCATAGCTGACTATTCAGTGGTGACGTTCCCTGTTGGAGTGTGTTGCTGTGGGAATGAGATCAAGGAAGCATTAGGGGGTTAAGGAATGTGGATACTAGAGTGAAAAAATGCGTGGGAGGGTAATGCACAAATAGAGAAATCAGCAGTTATTTCAAACTTTTGTCCAAGCGCAATGGTATCCTGTGAAAAGGAAAAGTAAGAGCTAGTCATTAGTGAGATTTCAAAAGCATGCAAGGGGAAAAGTGCTTTGGACGGGAAGGTGGGTTTCAGTGTTATCTTATGCTCGGTTCTTTTTTTTCTATTGTTACCGGATGTTTTTGTTAACTTTAAAAGAGGCTACAGTGTTTATGTAAACCTGAAGATCACTGTTTATGTTGACCAGTAGCATCTGTGTTGGATGGAAGAAGAAAAGAGCCCATTGTAGGGGACCAAAAACTTGGATCCCAGGGGAAACTGCAGATTTTCACAGGATTCCTGTCATCCGACAGGTAAATTAACTTGCTAGGAATATTTTAAACTCAGAAACAAATAGTTTCTGCTGTAATCTAGCAACATCTACATAGGCCTACCTTCATGAAGTCCAGTACTGCTTCTGGCTTTCTTGACTGTAGCTTGGAAGAAAGTTTAAGTGTGCAAGTTTTTCTACCTTGGCTGCTGTTGTTTCTGGCTGCCACTGTTGTAATTTTGTGTTGCTGGGAGGTCGCAGATCCCTAAGTACCCAGACAGTCATTGGAGTTGTAACAATGTTAACGCCTGCTCAAATAAATAGTATGTGTGTTTGTTTGTTTATCCCAGAAATTAACAAATCCGGTATGATGAGTTGCTCTGTTAATGGAGTGGATACGAGGAATGCTGGGTGGTTTTTTTTTCTTTTTTACAGCTGCTTGCAAGTTAAAACAGATCTGATTGTGCACTTTCCTTCCTTTTCACCTGGCTCTCACTAGCTTCCCCAAGGGCTGACCTGCTGCTCTGACTTAAGTTCACACAGCTGCCTGCTGTTTGAGAGAGGGTTGCTCTTTACTGTGAGTATTTACTGTCACTGTACACTGCTCTAAAACTCAGTGAGTTGACGTCAAGGCATTAGAGGATGACAAGAAGCCAAGATGTTGGCTCCTAGACTCCTGTAGAGTTCTGTGGCCATGCCCAGCATTAGCACAATGAAGAGGAAACTGACTGTGCAGCATGCAACAATGGGGAGTTCAAGAGGGAAAAAAAAGCAACAACACTGTTTTGGGCCGTAACAGGCAATTAAAAACTTGAGGTTTCACCTGAATTCTCTCCTAAAGTAAGGTCTCACAATTAAAAATGCAGTTCTTTGTATGAAGGTAAACTTCTACAAACTGAGGTTCAAATAGATGCATTCTGACTTAAAGTCTGCGTGGTGAATAGAAATAGAGAAATGTGCATTTTTTCATAGTTTAAGAAACATTTTTTTTTCCTGCATCAGTAAAGATTCCCATGGTATTGCACTTCTGAACTAAGAGTTTCTAGATTTGTTTTTTATTTGCTTGGGGATTATCCAGTTCAAAAGGAGCACATACGTTTGTGTGTATCTTCTAGTGGTTGTAAATGATCAAAGAGATGTGGGTGGTTAAAGGATGGGTCCCTAAACTATCTGTGAAATGTCTCCCTGGGGAGCTTTTGTGTATGTCGACTGTTCTGCAAGACTGGGGTTGTCAGGATTGCTATTTTCAGTTAAAGGAAATAGAGCACATGAATATTTTTGGCTAGACATGAGCTTTCTTCTGTGAGAAAGCATTGGTTTTGTTGTTGGGAGCATTAGTTCAACATAGGTTTTAACTGAAGAAATAGCTTCCTAGACGTACTTTCCTAGCTGTACCCTAAAAATCTTTTCTGCACACTTATTTGAATTTTATTGTTCACCTCCATTCTAGAAATGTAACTATATGGTTTGGAAAACATAACTCAATCTTATTTAAATAACATATATATAAAAATGAACCTCTCCTCCTCCCCAAACAGTGTAAATGATTGTGCTAAATAATAAATGTTTGAATTTTTCTCAAATACCAATGATCCTACAGTTTCTGTTCTTTGCCCTGCATCTCTTCTATAAAGTGATACTGTTTTAATTCCAAAAAACACTCCATTTCGAAATAACAGCATTATTAACTTGTATATTTGTCTTTAGAATCAAGTCCCTTTTCACTTTAATTTTCCTGAACAGAATTTCTTCATTGTGGTTTTAAAAATATTGTTCTTTTCATTTGCCTTGGTTTCTTGTCAGGAATTAATTTTCCTGTTTGGTATTTTACCTGGCTTTCATTTCAGACCTTCGGATACGTTTTCTTCCAACGACTAGGACTCTGTACATGGGTGTATAGCAGCTAACTTGACACATTTTGCTATGGGAAGGCTGAAATGTCTCTTTCAGTTGCCCCTATAATACAAACAAGTTATTGACAAAGTCGTTAAAAATAGGGTTTTTGTGTTGGTGGGTGATGTACTTCCCTGTCTCCTCTGTGCTCAATTTTAACTGCAAATTGCATAGGCAGTTTGACAAATTCCTTAGAGGTTGAGGTACAGTACAAAACTTTATGGCACGAAGTGCTTGCCTGCAGGTCATTCTGTGTCCTGCTATGAAGTTAAGTACCTATACTTCTAAGTAAAACCTCACTGCGTTCTTACTACTTTTGTGCTGTCCTTTCCCCAGACCTCTTTAAGCATGGCAGCGCACTGTTCTTCACAGTCCTCAGGTGACATGCTGCTTCCTAAGCTGTTGGAGCCATACTTGGATGTTGTACGATCTCTTGGGCTGATACCTGTTCTGTGTTATTCAGCATCAGTGCTTGTACCTGAAGAGTTGCAGATGCTTGCTTGCATCTTATTGCTGCCCAGACCCTTGTAATGTGTAGGTAACAAGGTAATTAGAAGGGCAACAGGGAAAAATAGTGTGGCAAGTTTGGTTCTTGTCATTTGGTATTTTACCAATCATTGCATTGCTCTTGACCTTTGTAGAACCTAGTACAGTCTTTGTTTACTGTCAAACTAGACTGAGAGAACAGTTGGATGTTGTAGTGCAGGTAGAAGGTAATCTGCTGAGGTATCTATTTAAAAGTTCTTGTGACAACAATGTTGCAAGCATTTTTTACTTGGGAGGAACATGTTTTTCTGTATCTAGTTTTTTTTTTTTTTTTTAAAAAAAAAACCAAAGTGTCTGTTAGAAATGTAGTTGGGAAAAATGTTTACAACCCATCATTCTGGAATGTAACCCCTTCAGGCAAAAATAAAGTACATCTTTTTCATTACTACTGCGGACTTAAACCATTTATTCTTTTCATAAAAAATGCATATTCAGAATTAAATATGAAATCATTCTGGCTTTGAGGGCAATGACAAATGACATTTGCAATGACAAATGGTTTTCTGGTTCTTCAGTTTGTAAGACAAAAAGTTAGCTAGTTCATGACCATTGTGTAGTAGGCAGGTTTCCAGAGGTGGAATTTCTGATGATTTTCAGACATTTGTGTGAAATCAGAAATTCATAATATGGCAGAAATCTGGGCTTTGACTATTTTTTTGTTTTGTTTTCTTAATCAATTTGATTCCTCAAAAATCAAGAACAACTATGCTGAAAGTTTTTCCTAAGTTCCCGTTCTTTCATTCTTTAAGTCATTGCTTTCTCCATCTACTCTATGAAGTCTCAAGACATAAACTTTTCTGTATCCTCTGCTGCTCTCTGACTCATGGTCTCTCACTTCCCCTTGCCTGCAATTTTGATCCCCTCCTTCCACACACACTACAAGGTAGCCTTACTAATTCCTTCCCTGGTGACATCCCTGAACTATTTTTACCTCATTCAGTTTTTAAAGTACTCCTTGGGGAAAGTCCTGTTTTGTTGAATCTTAAATGTACTGCTTCTTTTTCTAGAAGTTGTCATAGGTCATGCTTAGGAACTTAGAAGAATTGTAACACTTAATTCCTAAGGCACCTTAACAGTTGTGGTTTTAAACATTTGGAAGATAAAGTGGTCTTTCCCCATCCGCTTTTGTTGGTAGCAGATGTTCTTGAAGACAACTTTGTTGTGGTTTGTTTTTTTTCTTGGTTGTGGGTGGGGTAGGGATATTCATTCCCCCAATTACATTCTATTATTCTGCAATGTATTACCCTGACCTTACTCTTCTCATTAGTGTCCTTCTCCGTTTAGCTTTTTTGGATTCTGTCTGTGAGTGTGTTTTATATTTTATTTTGAGATTTAGGAAGAACCTGGCCTTTCAGCTTGGTCCTTCCATTGGTCATTTTTTCCTTGTGTCCCATTCTGCCGGTGTCTAGTATCATCTTCTGACTTCATCCTGAAATTACAGATTCTTCTTCTTTTTGTATGTGTGGTTTTGTATTTAAATACTATGCATTACACTTTAGCTAAGTTAATGCATCTTACTCTGTAGTGCTTACATGTATGCTATTTTCTCTGCAGTGTTTAAGGAGAAGAGGGCTTCCCAGGCCCTTTCAGGTGGCACTGTAAACAAGGGTCGTTGGCTGTCTTTGCAATTGGTGTTGTCATTTGCTCACTTCTCTATGGCTGAGTAATGCCTTAGACATGGCAGAATTTGGAGCTGACATCTTAAGGCAGCAGTGATAGCTAGAGATGTGAAATGGAATTTATTTTATCGTTTTTCTCCATTCAGGCAAGTCAGAGTTTACTTAGGACATTGAGAAAATTACTGCTACTGGTCCAACGACGTACTGTGTGTTGTCGTTCCTCAAAATGAGATATATCTAATTTGATGTCTCTGTGACACATTCTTAGGACATTTGTTTTAGAAATGAACTGATGGAACTGGATCAGATGCGTCTTTATTCCTTCAACTCCATAGTTCTCCTGTCTGTTTTTTTCTTTTTTTGTTTGTTTGGTCGTTGTTCTTCTGGCGGTGGGGGGAGGTCAGTCTGTTTTTTTTTCTCCCAGGTGATACGTACAGTGATCAGAGGATTTTGAAATTAGAATAACTTTTGTTTTTTTTTTCTTTTTGATTGTTGTCCTGCAGTGTAGGGCACATCTTCCCCACCACTTCCCCCTAGGTATAGTGGTGATAGCCTCAACACACCAGGTAATGCTCATTCACTTGTGTAGAAAAGCAAGGTGAAAATGCAGAAGGTGTGGAAAACTACAGCATTTTGTAAGCGCTCCTTCAGAGCTGATTGTCAATAGCAAGGGGGATAGGAGAGAATCTGAAGCAGCTTATTTTGGAAAAGTAATAAGGATCTGACATCATTGTCTGAACTGTTGGAATCTGTCTTGTTTCTAAGCATCTTTCTTTGACTATTTTCATATTTCCACTGCCCAAACACTTACAAACTTTCCAGTCTTCCTCCCAAAATACACTGCTGTAATGCCTTTTCATCCATGAATCTCAAATGAAAAAAAGGGAGAGGAGGGAAATGCAATGAATTGTAAATGTTAAATGAAACCTTCAAAATATAAAAATGGCTTAATCTAGGGGAAAAAAAGGACTTGGTGCCATGATAGTTTTAGAACTATTCAAAAAAATCAATTGGTTCTTTTTTTTCCTGATGGTGTTCTTTAATATAGTGCTTATAGGATTCTTTCTCTCCCCGCCCACCCCACTCCCCTCTGGCTTTTACTCACCAAAAAATTTTCCTGGACTCTGTAGCTCCAATATGTAAAGCTTGCCAGCCAACGGGTTTGCAAGATTTTTCTCATTTTCTTTTTAAAGACTGCTTGCCAGGACCTTAATCCAGAATAAGTTTTTATGGTAGAATTGAGAATGTTTGGAAATAATGACACATGATGTAAATGCTGAAATTTCATCCTATGCAGTGCCAACCAGTATTTTATACATGTGTTGACTGTAGATGGAGATTGAAAAAATTACTTGGTACCCTGAATGGTCTCATGGAAAGATCAATGTGGTGTCAGTGAAAGCTCTGCCCCTCTTCAGAAGAGACAGAGGTTGTACTATGACATTTTTATGATTTCCAACAGGTAATCAGGCATCCTTTTAGGTCTCAGCTTTATTTGAGAGAATTAAATTATGAGATTAATTCTGGCCCAGGTTTAGTTGATAATAACTGTAAGCTGTTTGTATGATTTCTGGGTGAATAAAGGGAAGCGTTAGGGCAAGAAAAACCCCAATATTTGCTTGCACTGGAAAAAAAGCTACTGTTGCTTGTATATAGATTTTGAATGTTAGTGATTAACTTAAGATGTTTAGGGCTAAAGGCTGAAACTCCATTTGAGAGGTCTTTTTGAGACAAAGTCTTTGTCCTTGTTTAAGGCATTTCTGTAACACGTGAGTCTGTATAAAAAAAGACCACATTTTTGTCTTGTGGATCTACTGCACTTAAGCACTTATCTGAGAAACTTTGTCATGATTCTGTGTTACGAGTTTAACCTTGTGAAGACTTTTGTAATCAGGTTGGAAGTGGTTATTTGTATTTTGATAGCTAAAAATGAAAGGCAGACCCATAGAAATCTTGTGTAAGCGAAACAGATTGTTTTATGGGCTTATTTACTTGCATTGAGTATAATGAGGAGGTAAAGTTAGGAAATCTAAAAGAAGTATGAACTTAAGTTTACTTTATGTTTACAGATGTTTAATATGAAGAAAAAAGGTAATGAGTAATGATTTTAATGTTATTTCATCTAATTGGCTTTTTTTGTTGTTTTTTTTTGTTTTTATTAGGAGGTGTCTTGTTTTTCAGATTTTTGTCACTACTGTTGTTATGTGACTTGCCTTCCTTGTTGGGAAGGGTGGATGAGCATGTTGAAATCTCAGAGCTCCTTTAAAAGCGTCACCTTTGTGGGTAAAATCCTGTCTACCACTGATACTGCTTTTGGCAGAGGACAACATGTTGTGAGAACTGGTTGTAGGTTAACTTGTCCTTTAAGTTGGATGTGCTTGGTATTTTAAACGTGGGGGTGGGGGACGTCACTACTGCTCCAATATCATGAATTCAGACTTGGTTCATGCTTTGATTTGCTGATGAGAGCCTTGAGCCTGTCTGTACGTGGGTCCTGGACACGTGGTACGAGGGGTGGCAGCAGCCATGTATGAATTCAGCTGTACCATTCCCTTGCAAGTTACTGACTTGTAACTACCAGGCCTTACCCATTAGACATGTGCATGCTAGCCTAGCGGGCCTGTAATTGCAGATACCAAGACCATTTCTTGCTGCGGTCGCTCTCAGATCCTGCGTGCTGTCTCAGCTGGAGAGGAACTTCAGGATTTTCCTTCAGATTTCCTGAACGCAATCTGTCCATTCTCTGACAACCTGATGTGGCCTCTTCGTGCTTGTGGTGCACAGATCTGTAGTAGGAAATGAAGTGCCTAGTGAATTATTTTGTAAACAAATGTTTGTCAGAGCCTCTTGGAAGAACTTCAGATAGAAATACCATTGAAAAATCCTACCCTAATTAACTGAGAATTGTACAGTTAAGGTGCCAACAGCGTATTCTCAGAAACGAAAAATGGTTGAGCATCTAAAGAATTCTTGTCTTGCAAGAAGAGAACAAGATGTCCAAGATTAGAAATAATCATGAGTTTTCAGCATTCACTTAAAAATACAGTAAAAAAACAATGAGATCTGGACAGCTCTACAGTTACTGGCCTTTCCCACATCCTGTAAGATCAAGTTTCACATCTCAGTCATACACTGAGAATAACTGTTTCCTTCAGTCACTTTGTGGTATCATGTGAATAAGTGCCCAACGTGGTAGAAAGATCTCCAGTCTGTTTGCAAAATCAAAGATAGGAAGAGAGAGATGAAACATGTCAAAACTTTAGCAGAAATTGTAAAAATGCAGTCCTTAAGCTCCACCCTTTTAAAAACTCTTGGCTTCTGACAGGTCTGTCAGCAGATGTGAATCACATCCTTAAACCGGTGGGGCTGTACCAGTAAGTCTTCACTGTGTTCATCTGTGGCTTTGATTAACAAATGTTTTCAGTTAATTATTTAGGTCGTGGCAAGAAAGAAATGGTTTGGTGGCTCTTTATGAGAAAGACTGATTGATTCAGAGATCTGGCACAGGTTGTGGAGATTGTCTTCTTCCTTTTCTTTTTGATAGTAGTTGAATAACTGACAGGAATGGCATACCTGACTGTCGGTCATATGGACAGTCTAGTTAGAAGGAAGATTCAGTATCTTGTTCTGATCTGAGTACATTTACTGCTGCTCTTGAGCTGTTGGAGTAAGTTTGTTGTAGCTTCTTTGTGTCCTTTTCTTCAGTTAAGTGATAAGCTGTTTGTGATCACACAAGTCTGAGATAATCACTTTTTTTTAAAGTTAGGCAAGGTTTTTGTTGCTTTCGGTCCTTTTCCCTTGCCTGTATTCATCTTTGGATGTTCTTTTAATTTGGTGATGCTTTTGAAATGTCACCTTTGAAGTTCTGGCCCCAAAGAGAGGCTTTCTTCTCTACACTAGCTGTAGTATGGTAGTGACTTCATGTCCACGTAATAAAAATGCCAAAAATTGCAGTCATTTTTGTTTTAGGTGTGTCAGAAGAACAGTCAGACGGCCATTAGCTGCAACTTGAATCTCTTGCCTGATAGGAAGCTGGAGTTCTTTCTACAGGTGCCTTTGGGCGGTGTTCGAAACCCAGCCCTTGTTATTGGAAGAGAGCAGATGGGTTTTAGGCTACTGGCACATAGAGTTTTACGTGGTAGAGTGAGGCTGAACGGACTTCTCAGTTGAATTTTAGCTGTCTCTTGTTTGTGTCTCTTTCTGTTTCTATCATCTACATAGATAGCTGCCCATCAACATTTTTTCTAGATTGGTACTGCTGTTTTTCCAGCATGCTAACTTTAGTCTTAAAACAATGTTCATGCTGCTTTTGGTCAGATTCTGTGGAGCACTGATCTACTATGGGTACAAGACAAATCTTGGAGAAATTTTAGCAAATGAACTACCTGCAGCTTTTCCCTGACCTAGCTCCTACCACTAAGGACAAGAGAAGAAGCTCTGGTGTAGGTAGTGTTCTGGTCTACACACCTTCTTGTCACTGAAGTTTCTATTGCTGTAGCTGTATTGGTGGTAATTTTGGCTATCCTTCTGTCTTTGCCCCCACCCCAGGCGTTTTTTTGGCCAATGTAGACAATTTCAATGTTCTCCAGTAGTTTTCAGTCAGGGTCCTTAGTTTCTAATTAAGAAGCTTGCCCGGTATTGGTAATTGCATTTCTGCTTCCACTGTCGTTCTGCTGGCGTGCTGTTTACCCTTTGCTTGAACGTAAAAAAGTAAAAAATGTAGATGTAACTAGCAATGCATTCCTCATTTTATTAGTTTTTAGTGAATTGCATTCAACAAGTGAAAACTTCTTCTAAAAATGTTTTGAACAGGAGCAGTGGTTAACAGTTAAGCCCTCATGGTACTTCTATTTCTCAAGGGTGACAGCATGCAAGCGGAATGTTCATGAGTTATTGCATGGGCACAGAGTATGAGTGTGTAAATTATATACAAAATGCTACTTGGCTAGTTCCTTCATGGGTAGGAATGTGGAAATGAGTGGAATTCTGACAGGATTCTGACTTGTGATAACACAATACAGAATTATTAAATATTTCAATTAATTGGAGAGGCATCTAATAAAAATGTTACATTCTTTCATGCATTTTACTGAGATTCTGTGTTATTCGGAGATTTCTAAATTCAGGGAGAATTCACAGAGGTGGTTTCAGATCTTAAGAATTTGTGTTTTAAGGGCTATTTTATTTTTTTATTATAGTTAATGTTTATAAACTTGAGTCGCATTGTTTCAAAGCACTCAGTATACATCTATATACTCTATAGAGCAGATAGATCCAACATTAGTGTTTTCAGAAGTAAAGGGTCAGGAAGATAAAATGCTTGCTAAACTGGAGGGTGTTGTTTCTCATAATGAGAAGGGATTTGGTTACAGGAGCTCTGATAAATAAAGCCTGTAGACAAACTACCCAGTTGTAGTTTAAGATGAAAACAGGATGTTGGTTGTATTGCTGGAGGACTACTGTATAAATCAAAGGATATGCTGTTATTGCTGTATAAGGAAACTGTACTCCCTTGGAGTGGTTCTGTATATAAAAGAATGGTAATTGCCATGCTTATCAAGGACTGGCAGTTCTCCTTTTCCAATTGTGACCTGGTGAATCCACCTCTGATGCATGACTTAAAACGTTGCCAGTTATTTTAATCCCCTATTCAAGAGGACAAACAAAGTGGTTATTTTTATCTCTGTATGGTTCCACAGATTATACAAATGGAAAACCCCTTTCCTATATTCAGGCCAAGGGTGGTTTACTGAGGGGGATGTGGATTGCATCCCCTGTGCCTGTTAAACCCTGCCAGTTCCAATTGTGTCACTCAGCCACGTAATCTGGAAATGGCCAGGTGGCTTTCTCCTCTTGCAGATGTCTGAACTTGCCATCTCTTGACTTTTTTCCTCTATTTTTTTTGTTGTTGTTGTTCAGTAGGCTGAACTGTGTTTTTTTCTCTCATAAGTGTTTTTTTTTTTAGCATTTCTTTGCCCCTGTTTCACTGAATATACTGTTCTACTGTTCCTCAACACTAACTAGAATGGTATTGCCTCTAACTTTGTTTTTTAAAATTAATACATTTTAGGCTTCTGAGCACTATATCCAAGTACACTTGCTCTCTTTAGGAGGAAAATATGTCAAATTATTTTTCTCTTCATGTAAGCAGTTGGATAGAAATATAAGTGAGTTTCTCTTAGGTGGAAGTAGCTGAATCTGGAATAACAGTAAGTACGTGAATAAAGGTTAAGTTGGTGCTTATATAACATTAGTCATTTTTATAGAAAAAAAATTTGGGACAGGTCCTCAAGAACAGAACTGTTTTGGTAGAGTGATTCTTAGCATAGCAGTTTACACTGGTTAACAAAGAGTTGTTGACCTCTTAGTATTTGTACTCAAGTGCAGAGCTGGCCTCCCTGCAGTAAAGTTCTTGGCTGGGCATCGGGTTTGGAACCAGGTAGTGCTGCTGATGCCTGCGTGGTAGAGGAACAGCGTCTGGTAAGGAAGTGTGAAGAGAGCAGCTTTGAGTCAGTTATGCTTGTTGAGGAAAGTGGATACACCTCGCTCTTGAAAGCATCTTGAGGGTGTTACTGCATAAACTTAATGTTCTTTTAATATTGATTTTACTTTATAATGAATTATAAATTCATCTGCCCAGTGTATAGTTTCCATGAAGTTTAATGTTCGGAATGTCTTTTCTATTATTTACCAAAGCGTATCTACGTTTGCCTGGAGTGTGGTGAGAGAAGGATGTTATGGGAGCTGTTTAGGCTTGTGTAACAAATCTTCATAGTACCAAAGGAAAAAAGTATGTATAATATAATGTTCCAAAAGACATTACAGTTTTGTTGTTCAGACTGTAGCACAATTGAAATGGCAACTTCTTTGAAGAGCTAAATAGTACTGTTATTTTGGAACATTACTTATCTGTATTTTCACAGTTGAGAGAACTTGTATTAGGTGGAACAAGCTATCCTCCTGATGCTTGAATTATTTTCTAAATCACACTTGTATTGCCACATTATTTATGTATGCTAGAATAGTATTCAGCCAAAATTACTGGAGATGAGACGCTCT
The DNA here is from genome assembly GCA_013399475.1 of Chauna torquata. Classification (NCBI taxonomy): domain Eukaryota; kingdom Metazoa; phylum Chordata; class Aves; order Anseriformes; family Anhimidae; genus Chauna; species Chauna torquata. Next base: position 49,343 of record VXAL01010936.1, on the reverse strand, counting down.
CAGAGGTTACTTCTCGGAGCACTGGTAAAATAACCAGACTAAAACTGAGATGTAACCATATGTCAATATCCAGTAACGTATGTATTTCTGAAGAAGCAAGGCCTCACTAATCTGTTTCTTTCTGCTTTTTTAGAGGGGTGAGATAGGAGGAAGAAGTCTTCAAATCTTGAATTTGTTTTGTGTCTGTACTAAACAGTCGTAGGGTTTGATCAGGCATTAAGTCTTTTTGTTGAAACAGCATAAAGTTCTGAGGTGGAGATCAAATTATATTGGATGCGCTTGGGAGAAGATATTTCCTGTAGAGTTGAGGCTTTTTTTGTAGTTACTTGTGCCTAATTTATGAAGGGACAGCCTTTTCTGGGTCTAGAAACTAATTTATTAGTTTCAGTCAGGCAGTTATCAGATGTCTTAGTGCCTTCAGCAGGGGTTCATCAAGTAAGGGTAGATAATGATTTAGGGTAGACAAGTGATTTTTGGAAAATGCATACAACTTTTTAGTAGCCATGCCCCATGGTCGTTAAAAGCTGGAATTTGAAATTTATCTTTAATATAAATGCATGGTGTTTTTAACAGGCCAAAAGCCTGGGTATCAGGAGACGTGCCATGGAATTCCACTGACGTGACCTTGTAACTGATGGATTTGAAAAGCATTAAGCATTATTTGAACTGGTCCAGTACTCTGAAGGCCTCTTAATTATACTGCCAGTATTATTTTTCTTAAACCCTCTAATGAATGGGGGATGTATTCTGGAGTTCTTGTCTCAGGTATGCACTAACACTGTACAGGTTGTTTTGTACCTTTCAGTGTGTGCATGCTTGTGTGTTTTCTTTCTTTAAATTTTCAGGCAAGTATCACAACCCTTCATCCATAAAGCAAATAGCTGTTGCATTTGGTTAGTAACTTAAACCTTGGTAAGTATGTAAATTCCTCAGCAGGGCACTGGTTTTGTAGAGCTACTTATGTTCCAGTGAGAAATTTTTTGAACAGATTGCTTTGGAACATATGACTCTTTTTAAACTTTTTTTTTCTGCTTCTGTACTACATTATCTGCACTGATTTACTCCTTTCCTTCAGGAAACACATTTGCATTAAAGATCCGGTCTTCTATTTGTTTAGTTCCTGCTGCTTATGGCTTACATGGGGTCTTCTTTGACCTTACAATTAACAGAAAAATGACTGATATCCTGAAAATTAAATCAAGCAGGAATTAAGTACTGGCAGCTGATAAATTCTGATGAATTCTTTCACTAATCAAGCTTCCGTTTTCACTTGCAAAGGGCCTCAGTAATAGTAATAAAAATAAATAAAAAGATTAAAAAAAAAACATAAGGAGCATGTTTTTCATAGCATCTCTGGTGCTTTGTGGAAGGCTTTTAATTACAATGGTCAGTGATACCACCAGTTCCTCCTTTTAAATGTTGGCTTTGTCATCAGAAAAAGTTCAAGTTTTTTGATGGAAGGTACACTAATGTGACCTGAGCCATTTTTATTTGATCTGTTTTGGCTAATTACCTTTTAGATGGAATATTTGCATTGTATGTTTGCAGTTCATAGTATCAACTGATATACCCCAACTTCTATTTCCAATTGCCCTGTTGGTGTAAGGATGCTTGCTGCAATTTGTGCAATACTGAAATAGCAGCAAATGCAAGAGGTCGCTCAACTTGCGTTTAAGCTTTTGCTTCATAAGCAGTGTATTTGACCTTGCTCGAGTGAGTGAAGAGTGGCAGTAAATAAGACAAATCCTGGGTAGCTCTTTTGGGAACTTTGAAACTTGTTTGCTTTTGAATAAAAACCAAGCTTCTGGTTCTTAATTTGCACTTAGCTGCAGAGTGGAAGCCTTCTACTATTTCGGCAAAAACCTTTAAGTATGAAAGGTGAAAGTCTAGGCTCTAGGGAGCATGGACCTCAGGCAATAAACAAAGGACCAGAATTCATAAAACCAGCCCACCCTCATCATAAGTAGGCATTGCTGCTCTTCTGAAGACGCTGAAAATAAAATGAGTGGTTTGATTATCAACTTATCAACTTCCTTACTGTGCCATAAGGATATGTCATCAGTTTCCAAAACAGCTTGTGGCCCATGTACAGTGGGTTTTGACAAAACAGCTAGAGAACAAGCCTATTCCAACTGGCTTGTGTTGGCTGTAAAGCAGGCATTTGCACTCCTCATTGAAATTCCTTTTTAGGAATCTGCAAATTAAAAGGAAAAAAAAAAAAGGGAAAAAAAAGCTACAACCACTGATCTAGATTAGTAGACTTGCTCTGGATTCAGGAATTTAGCTGTAATGTCTTTTTCTATGCACAACAAATGCAAGTTGTGTTCTCCTTTATTTGGAATAAATTAATTGGAGGGTAGCTGATCTGTGGACAGCAGAAGGCACGTGTTAGAGTCTGTCTCTATGGATTTCTATGAGGGCAGGGTTACAGAGTCGCAGTGATTTAGGTTAGAGGGAACTGTGGGGGGTCACCTTGTGTCAGCTCTGGCTCAAAGAAGAGCTAATGTCACAATAAGATGTTCAGGACCTTATTCAGTCAAGTTCTGAAAGTCTTTAAGCGTAGGAATTTCACAGACTATGGGCATCATACGATAGACAGTGAAAATTGGACAAACTTGCAAACTTATTTCACAGTCTCTCAGGGCTGCTAAATTTCGTAAACTGTGTGTGAACATCATTTGTATCTGATTATGAATCACAGTTGGTCTTGCATGCACCCGTGTACTGATGCTGAGATGTGCTTGTGGTGTCACAGTCTTGTCTGTTTTATAAAAGATGCGTACTGTGAGTTGCTCAGTGAGAGATATCGGTCGCTAGCAGGTTAAAGGAGGTTTTTGTATTTTAATTCCTGGTCCGCTGTAGTGGACATTCTCTTCAATTTGCCTGATTTGGTACGTCTCAAATTTCTTTCCTGACTCTTTGTTCATAATCTTTTTTTATTTTGTTTAGGCTTTTTAGTTTTGAGCATGGCAGCCATTACTGTACTATCCCAACAGCATGTTTTCCACAAAGAATGGTACAACATTAAACGAGTCCAGATTTTTTTTCTTGATCATTCATTTTTGCAAACTGTCTAGTCTGAAGTTGTGCTCTCTCATTAAATAATAGTTTGTGGCTTCTGCAATGCAAGTCTCCATTCCAGAAATATGCAGTAGCAGAAGGATAATGGATGCTGGACAGGTGTTTGCACCTTATGTATGATTGGTCTTAAATGTTTTATTTTAATCCTGTATTGTAGAAGAGGCACAGCCGCTAAGTAATCTCTTAATCGCATACAGTGAATCCAGTGAAATAACAGTGACAATTGAGATCTATTTTGTCTTTTCATGTTGTATTATATTATTGTAATTTTGCTGGAAATAAAAAAGACTAGTGAGAGAGAAAAACTGGCATATCAAAGAACTGAAAGGGTTGATTGCAATGTTGTCTGCTTAATGTCACTTTAAATATCTGGGCTTGGTAATGTGGTCTGATTCATACATAACAGTGTTGTGTTTGAAAGCAGAGGATGCCAAAAAAGGAAGATGAGTTACATCCCTTGAGCTTCCAAAAGTGGGAGTTTCAGATTGGAATTAAGCTGTAAAATATTCAGATTTTTCAGAAAGAGCTATGTGGTGAAACAGGATGGGGTACCAAGGCCTGTAGCTGGATGCTTTGGCAACTGAGCTTGTATGTACTTTTTCTGAAATGTAGGAAAGGGTCTGGTCTGTCTTGGCAAACAGCCAGCCTGTTTCTGTTTTTACTGTCTTGAGTATTACATTTTACTTACATGCTTTAAAAATAGGAGAGAGGATCAGATGTAACGATAGCAAGCCTTAGTATTGGTGAATATATGGAATCGTGTTGCATTGTGCTGATAAAATTAATCTGTCCCTCATTCCATCCTATTTGTTTGTGCCGTATAAGTAAGCATAAGTTTTGCAGATGAAAGGATCTAATTTTAAGTACTACTACTGGAGTAGATGTCTGCTCATTTAACTTGTTCTGTTGATTCACATATACCTATACATACTCATACTCATGCTCACTGAACATTTGAGTTCAAGCATTCTCAGAGCTTAATCCTGTAAGTTCTGTATATTTTCAGGTAGGAATGTTGTATATGTTGTCACTGATGGTAGTTGCCAACAGTAGAAATAATCCTCCAAATGTTAAATTAAATCTGAATATGTACTTTCCTTAACACAGCTAAGTGTCTTGAATTCCGAGTACACAAACCAGTATGCTCAATGTACATATTTTTCTTCAGGAATCTCTGGTGACAGCCATCCCTGGCCATAGCATGGAGCTTCACATAAGCTCAAGACAATCAGAAAGGTTGTTCGTTCTAGTGTCAGTTTGTGTTAGTTAGTGTTTGCTTCCAGCTCCCTCAGGTAAGAGGTGTGGGAGGGTGGGACTTTCAGCCAGTGTTGTACAGCAGGCTGTTGTGGTTTTGCCCACTATGAGCAAGTAGGGACAATTTCCTTTTTTCTTTTTGTTATTTAAAAAAATAAAAGAATATGACCTGAAGTGGATGACCTGAAGAGGAGATTTCACCCCTCCAGTGAAGAGGTAAGGGCATCTTTTCCTTTACAGCCATTTAGCTGCATCACTTAGCATCAGTTGTGCTAATAATATGCTGCCATTTAATTTGGGTTCAAAAAAGAACACTAAAAAGACAAAGAAATTATGGGTAGGCCTAGCTGTAAAGTTTGTCTTGTAATTTTCTCAGAAGCTTATGTCATTGTTATGATCCTTTGCCTTTGATAGCCACCTGGTATCCTCGTTAGCTACATGTGACCACAGAAAGCTAATGGTATATTTTTAAAGGCTGCTAGATCATTCTTAAACTTATGGTCTAAAAAAATGTTTGACATAGTCTGCAATGTTACTGTGACAGATTTATCTTTGTTCAACCCTGTTGTTCCACATCTCCAAACATGCAGAAAATAGAATTATGAGCTTAAATGGGATGGTGAGCTTGAGAAACCATGTGACTACAAACACAGAAATAGAGCACTGGTGCATGAGCTGCCATTATTCACCCACGTTAATTTGTGGGAGTTTTTTTTTTTGGTTGGTTGTTTTTTTTGTTTGTTTGTTTGGAAAACGGATTTAGCCAGGCTGTTGGTGCTCATTGAATAGTTAGGAGGCACGGTCTAGCAGTTCATACCGTGATTAGCAATTGGATCCAGTGAGGTTTTGTAGCCAATTGCTGATCCTTAGATGTAGAAGATGGGGAAAGGCGGCTGGACCTTATGCAGAGGAGGAGGATAGAGAAATCCAGAACCACAGCCTGTTTTCTCTGTCTTTACCTACCGTAATTCCTAATTTGACAGGTGAATTTTGGTATCTCCTAGCAGTCAGTCACTGCTTGTTTTGTCCTCTGTACATATCTGAAGTGACAAAAAAAAAAAAAAAGCTGTAGCCTATTTCTCTGATCCTATCAGTATGTTTGAATCAATACTAGACTGTCTTTGTCTAACAACCATAATTTGTGGCTGTCCCAGCACTTTCAACACAAAACCACTGATGTGTTATGGTAGTTCCAGTTACATGATTACATCTGCTTTCCAGGCACGTTCACTCCCTAGTTCTACTGAAATTGTTAAAGTCTTCATGTATGCAGGCTATATTTTAAAACTGGCAAGAGTAGAAATCCAGGAATGGAAATAACTTCTTGATCCATTCGATAGTCTTGATAGCTGTTACTCATCTCTTTTTTGAGTAGATGATAGAGTAAATTTATGCAGAATGTTAGCACAAGTTTTAGTCATATGTCAGCAAGAGACAGAGACAAAACTATCAAAATGTGGTGGGGCTTCTGCAACATAGTTTTTGGACTCCTCCTGAGAGTGATCTGACAACAGTCACCTGTCTAAACTGTTAAGTTTTTAATTTTGCACAATTTGTATTCTTGCGCTGTTCAGTGAAACGTAGCTTTGCATATGTTTTTAGCTTATACTGTCAGACATACCATACATAGCAATACACATTTTTCTTTTTTTAATCTTGCAGTAATCTGTTCTCCTTCTAAAGGAAGACATTTCTGTTATAAAAAGAAATGACACACACAGCTGTGTAGCCAAGTGACCCGGAGAAAATGAGTTCCCATGATCTATGTGTCTGTACAAGCAATGGGGGACCAGAACTTGTTCTTTGTCCAGTGGTTCAGTTGTGCATGGCCTCAAAAGAGTATGTGGCAATGCTCCTTTCACTGTTAAATTTTCGTGGGAATGCAAGAATGTGTCTCGATACTGGATAGGACCAGTTGCGTGGGAGTTTTTGTTTTGCTTTGTAAGATGTGTTTTCTTATATCTAAATTCCTGTGGGTTGTATACAAATTTTGGGTTACGTATTGATTGTGCCTTTGAGGAAGAGTGTAAAGTTCTGTGTGATACTGCAGTTCTTTGTTAAGAGCTGGACATAAATGTTTTGTGTTGCAGTGACAAAAGCTGTGCAGCCATTTAATTTCTGTTCTTTTCATTCTTGAACAAATGCTTCTGTTCTAGAATGTTTGAAAACGCAGGGAACTTCATAGGCATCTGCATAAATAAATACATATGAAGTACCCTAACTTAGATACCTGAGATATAAAAACATAGATCTTTTTCTAGTGCTGGTGAGACAGGATGAGGACTGTCAGAATCCTGTCTTTAGTATTTGATTTTTGTGAGATAAAATTGTAGTATTTGAATTTTTTAGTTGTTGGGGTGTGTGTGTGTAACCTCTCATCTAGAACTGAAAGGTTCCATAAAGCCATATCACAGCCCAAGTGTCCTGTTCAAGTTGCCAGTGACCAACTGTGGAAGTGTAAAGCATGGGCTAGCTTTGAAATTATTATTAGTGATTTGATGGCATAGGGTTCCTAGTGCCATCCTGAGGCATTATTCCAAACCCCAAAATGCAAAATGTGTACAAATTAACTGTGAATGCTTCCCTGTATGAAAGTTAAAAAGCAGAAGGAAAAAAAGCTCAAACAAAGGCATGTTATTTACTTCCTCTGTGTGTCTCGCTATACACGGCTTTCTCAGAGGCCGTACTTTTGAGGGTGAGCCTGTTCCTTGATAAGTAAAGTCCGGTTTCCCAAATTTGTACAGTTCCATTTAGCTTTCTGTCAGTAATGGTATAGGAGGCAATAGAGGTGGGCAGAAAGCCTTTCTAAGGAACTATTAGATTGCCTCCAGTGTGTCTATTTTTAACTTAAATAGCTTATTTTATTTAGAATTAATGGAGTTTGCTTCCATTAGTTGCATCAGCACCTGACCTTGCTGTGTTACATGTAAACCATACTGTAGTGTACACAACTGAGGAACTGGAAAGTTACTGTATGAAATGCTGTTAAGTACAGCTGTTCAGTGTCTACAGGCAGACACCCATGCTTCAGCAGAAACCCATGCTCTCCAAACCCAAGCAGACAAAATAACAATAGCTAAATCTGTTCAGCAAAGTGTTTTCCTTTGAATGCGTGTTTTGTCTTAAATACTTTTCTGTTAAAAACCTGATTTTAGTAAGTACTGATTCCTAGCACTGAGTTTTTGGTACCAGAATGAATGTATTTTGCAGTGATCACTATCGCTAATGTGTTAATTTAGTATTTGTCAGGCGTATGTCCTGAAATCATTTATTAAAATGTAGAGTGCTCTAGTATAAGAGCCAGCAAAATAAGCAAATAATATGCTCAGATGAAACATGTATAGCTTTGGAAATCAATCCTACTACATAATCACTAGCGTTATCCAACGCATTATTTTGATTTGGGGCCTGCTAAAGTCACTGCTATGTTGGCATATTTCTTTGCCAATATATTAATGTCATGCTGTCTAATAGGAATAGAATCTCCAGATACAAATAGTTGAAGAAATATGAGGAGCAATCTTGTAGCAGAAAGAATGGCTTATAGCTACTTGACAGTTGAAACAATTACCAGTCCCCTCTTGAATTTCTGTCTAAGGGAATAAAATTTTCTGATTTTTAAGAATTTTGCCCTCTGGGATAAGAAAAAATGACAGCAGATTCATGAAATGATGCACCAGAGCTAAAATACAGCTTTTTGCTTTCATTTATTACTACAAGCATTAATAAGGAAAACTAATTGTTGCTGATCATACTTTAAAACTGAAAACTTAAAATCTTCTAGGACTTCAGGTGGTTAATATAGTTGTGCATGGTCTTACATTGTCTGTTAGCTTAGAACCTACAGAAATATCAGGCTTATACCTTGAAGAAACCTTTTGTTTAAAAGTGGAAAGTAGCTGTGGCAATCCTGGCTGACCTCCAAATCTGCTTTGAATATCAGTTTATTCACTAAATGAACAGGAATAGCTTTTCTTGTAGCTGTTTTTGGCTTTCAACTGAAATGCCAGGAGTTTGGGGTGGGAAAAACAATCATGCAGAATAAATAGACCTTAAGTCCAGTTTTGAAATATTGCTCTCCTAGGTCTTCTATTTTGTATTAAATGGTGTGTGATTCTTTTATACGTGAGAGGAGAATTGTTTTAAAAGGATGTGGTAGTATTGAATGCAGTATTAAGATGCTTTTCATAGACTTTTATTCACTTTCTCAGAAGTTAATACTGTCCTACCTAATGTTCCAGAGAACTGTTTAGAGATTTCTGCAATCTCAGTATTGATAAAAAAAAAATGCACGATGTGAAGAAAATGTTGTAACTTTTGTATGAAAATGTACATGCTTTGTAAAAATTTCTGTTAAACTACTTCAAAAATGAACTGATGAATCAAAAGTGTCAATTCTTAGAGTATCTTTAAAATATCATTATTTTTGCTTTATGCTCTAAAATGCCATTTAATGCCTTTACAAAATACCCTGATATCTTTGCAGTAGAGTGTATCCTTTTAAGATGTGATTTATATTCTAGAGATATTTGTTGCTGAATAATATGAAGAAAAAACTGAGTGAGTTTACTGTTTTATACAAACGGGATTAAATGTGATCCAATTTACTTGGAAAAGAACAAGAAACTGAACAGCTATAAAATAGAGCCTACCTGCAGTGCCACCCTGTGGCTTTTTTTTTTTCTCCACTGCTTCTCAAACTAACCAGTTTCTGTTCGTTCACCATGAGGAAGATTATATGTGAACTGCTAAAATGCCTGTATTCCTGGCTGCAGACCTGCTCTAGCCAGGATCATGCAGCACGCTTCTTTGCCTAGCTTGAGTGAGGCAGCAGCATTGTGTACTTTCCGAAACCTGCTCAGAGGGAGGAATAGAAGGAGGATTTCTGAGCCATTCATTCATCTACTGCATCAAATCACTAAGCAATGGCTGTTTTGATCAATGAAAAGGAAAGATCACGTTGGAGCTGGAAACCAAAAAGTGTCCTTTCACAGAGGTAACCTGGAGGAGCGCGTTAACTGGTCTTCTCTGTTCCAGCATTGTATCAGTGCTACGTATGCGTGTGCTTTATGTATGGTAGTCAGTTGTGTAGGAAGAAAGTTTCTTTTTAAAATTGGATTGTCTAGGTAGATTTCTTATGTAGTTGTTATTTTGCATTCAAGGCATCTGTATTTTTGTTGACTTTAACTAACGGATACCAGAGGACTTTCTTCTTAAAAGCAGTTATGCTTTCAGCAATATGTTGTGCTTTGCCTTGCAGCGTTTTAAAGGGTCCAGATCTTAGCAGGATAAGTACCTGCAGGTTTAAGACTGATTTTCACGTATAGGAAGTAATGCAAGGTTGAGCATATTTCACAACAGGCAAGCATTTAAGTGAAGGAACTTTTCAGCACTTTACTTCCTCACCTGCCTTAGAGAGCTGAACCAGTTTTCTTCCTCATAGCCAGCTTAGTCTTACAAAAATCTCAGGTCAAAAGGCAGTGATTTCCCCTCTCTGTATCTTCACTTGGCCTTTTGGGCAAGGAAGAGAACAGACTGGTTTGTCTCTCTTCTCTAGGTGGCAGTGCCAACATCATCCTCCAACGCAGATGCTGCAGCAGCAGTTCTCTAGGCATGATACCACAGCCCACCGCCTGCCTCCAGTAATAAAAGCTGATCTGCTGCTCGATTGTCTGGGGCGCGTGGGGCAGGACGGGCAGGGCGCAAACCGAGCCTGGGCTGGCAAAGCCTCGGTGCGTGTCCTTCGCCTGCCTCTGGGCTTCAGCGCCTTCAGCTATGGCCTTCCTGGTGTCCTTCCTCAACCAAACATTAAATAGGAGAGCATGAAAAGTACCAAGCTGTATATTTAATGTGTGTATGCTTTTGCCAATAAGCAGGTGCTTGCGTTCAAATCTGTCTTAATTACGGAAATTGGTTTCTTTTAGAAAGCTAGCGTTTCTTCTGAATTAGCGTACCTTCCTTGTGAAGTGTAGGTAGAGGAGCGCGAATGTGGGGCCTGAGTTCTTGTACAATCTTATAGCCGGCAGTGGAAATAGCTGCTGCTGCAGCCTGTACCTGGACGTTGTACTGCGTGCTGTGTGGCACTGCAGAGTTGTAAATAGGGACAACTGAAATGAAAATTCAGTTTTCTTTTTCCAGTATTGGCAGAGTTTCCATTGTTTGTCAGGAACCAGCTGCATTTTTTAGATGTTTAATATAAATGCACTGTGTATATAAGCAAAATGCTAAATTTCTCACTATTTTATGTTAATTCAGTGAAACAAAAAGTTTAAAAAGCAGTTGAAAGACTGTACTTTATTTCCTTAAAACTTCTTGCAGTTAAATACATCTCTTTGGAAGCCTAACTTTCTGGGTAGTAACAGCCGAAGTTAGAAGTGGATGTGAGGGAGAGTAATTGAGAAGATTTTGATTTCTTATCTTTATTTAGGAAGCCTCTTTGCTCTTTCATCAGGCTTTTGCAGTAGTGGGGATGTGTAAACTAGAGAGTCTGTGATTTAAGGTAGTTATTGCAGAATTCATTCAGGCTGCAGGTAAGTATCAATATAAGAACAACTTCGTTGTACATTAAATCTTGTTCTTTGTTCAGTGGATGTGTTTTGAATGACTCAAATATAAGTCATGGACAATTCTGATTACTCTTTCTTTTAAAACATAAACCAGAATATTGAAATGTACACATGCATGTACCTTCTTGTGTATCACAGGTCTCAGCTTGAGTCCCTTCTGTATTAGAAGTTTTGGTTAGCAAAATGTCTCACTTCATTCCCTCGATCAGAAAAAGGTTGCAGTTTTAATTTAAGAAAATACATATCCATTTTATACAGTGTGATTCAAGTTGTGTTAAGACTTCAGTGTTGTGAAGAAAAGCCTGTGTGTATCCATGATGGCGCTTAATTTCATGGGAAAGAAAATCTATTGTAACTGTTGTGAAAATGGCATTCATGACTATGCCATATGTCCTTTCATATATTTTTAATAGGTACTTTTGTTTATGTCTTTCTTTAAAATAAAATGTGAAGAGTTGTCACATGAGCTCATCTCTAAAACTGTCTTTAGCTACTTTTATGAAAAAATGCTTTTTGGTTTTAGAAACAGTCCAAGAGGAANAAATAAAAAGTGTTCATATATCCTCTTCCTTCAGTTCTGTGAAATGCTGTGCCTAATTCAGACTTTGATAGAAAAAGAAAATTGCCAGAAATAGTCACCTACCATAACTGCTTGCCTTTCTGTTGAGTCTTGCAAAGTTTACAGGGCTAAAGTAAAACACTGAATCATAAAAACTTGATGTGTGGTGTGGTAATACCAGGTGAGCAGACCGAATGTTTTGTGGCTGTTATGTCACTCTACAATAATGTAATTTTTTTTTTTGTCAGCATATGAAGACAAGACACCTAGAAAGATTTTTGAACTTACTAGCATAAGAGGCTACTGGATGAGTAAATATATTCCATTCTCTCTCTCTGTTCCACCCTCCCACCTCTTTTGGTCCAGCAGAAGTCAGCGTCATTAAACTGCAGCATTGGCTTTTCTTCTTTCCTCCTGCTTTTATTCATTTTGTTCTTCGTAAGCTTTTTCATTTAATAGCATTTCAGTATTTGTACTCCACACAAAAGGAAGTGTTTGAATACTTGTATTGCTTCTTTAAGTCTTTTCTGAGTAGGTAGAAAACTGAGCCGACAGCCCTGTTGTGTAAAGAGCTTATAAGAACCTGGTATGTTTTAACATACAGAATTTTGTTGTGTCTGCTTTGTACAATTACACAGATGAGACAGGCTGCACAAGTGGTACAGCACTGTGTGACGAGCTGTACGCCCATGCAATACAGCGTGTTGTACCTACTTTCTTGAATATCTGGTTTATCTAGTTGCAATTTCAAGGAGTCTGAGCTACTGTTGAGGTGGCACAAAAAGAGTTTCTGCATTAAGTGGGTGTTTCAGCAACATACTGGAATGGTGGATGGTGAAACGAGCTCTGTCAATTTTTGCCAATGTCTGTTTAATTTGCAGAATACATTTTTTTTTTCCATTTGCACACTATTGGCAGGTTTCTGGGATAATACTGTAGGCTTTCTAAAAATAAAATGAGGTAGATTTCCTAATACTATATATGTGTAATAAAGCTTGAGTATGATGGCAGCACTTGCACTTCTTTTGAATATTATTCTAGATTATGGTTTGGAACAGACAAAACCAAACTTAGGCTTTTTTTCTTTTTCTTTTTTTTTTTGTCAAACCGTAATTGTGCAAATAGCACTTTCACTTTAAAGATGGTAACCTGTTACCTTCAATCTTCTTAGAGATATTTTCAACTTTTTTTTTGAGGTTACCATATTGTCTCTGCTATGTCTAGAATTAAGTCAGTATTTTGGAAGTATTTTTTCAACTCTTTTTGTTGATTTTGAACTTTCTTATTTTAAATGCTGGAGAGAATCCCCGAACATGACTAGCTGCCCATGCCAAAAGTTCGTATGGTATGCTCCCAGTTTAGGTGACAGTGATACTGATACCAAAGATACCTGCTTATCTGAATTGAATAGCCTGTGTGTGTGCATATTAAGTAAGAAAAAGCACTGTGTTTTTCTTCCTCATTCCTGTCTTTTGGGTAGCACTGAATGTGGGGCATGTTCCTTCCCATGTGCCATCTTTGTAACCGTGGGCTTTTGTTCTCCAGACATCCCTTCGGAATGAGAACCCTTCTGTAAACCAGTTTAACCTCCTGTAAAACAAACTTTTATCTGAATTATTTGCAGTCATCGTTAAACAGGGTGGAACTTTTCAGTACAGAACTTAGCATTGATCCTAGTGCAATTAGGTATTATTTTTCCATCATCTTGTGCATATTTCGCTTTAAGGAAGTACCTGGAACTTGCATGGCGAAGTTCGTAACTCTCTGTGTGTGTGTGTATTTGATGTCATTTATCATCTGATAAGCACACAAACTCAAAAGATTGAGAGAACACCACAAGATATGCTGTTCTGAAGAACTGAGGGAGTCACTGCTGGATTTTTTTTTTTTTAATGCAGCAGTATATCACATGTAAGCATTCAGAACAAGAAATTTGTTAAACTTCTTTTTAAAGCTACATCTAAATTCTATATAACAATGGTGCCATAAAAAGATCTGGCAAAGTGCAGACTATTCTGTCAAGAAATAGATGTGATTATGAAAGCTTGTACGTGGAACTTAGATCTGAAAATTTCTGAATAAAAGCATGGGATTTTCCAAAAGAAAAATCACTGTGGGAGCTTTATTTGCCTGTCAGTTTTTCATTAACTTCCTAGACCCCTGGCAGTGATTTAAGGAAGTGCAGTGACTCTGTTTGGAGCTGTACTTCTCAGATCTCCAAAAACATTGAGGTCTTTTTTCAGTTGTTTGTGTTTGGGTACATTTGCTTGGTGAATCCCATAGTGATATTTAGTGTTCCAAAAAGCCTTTGCTGTGTATGGCTCCTGCTTCTGCTGGTTAAGGAAAATAATACTGCTTCAGTTCTCCTCGATGTTGTCTAAGTAAATTGTGAAGAAATGGGAGGGCTCCAGAATCTGACAAAATGTCTTGTATTGACCTTTAAATAATAAGGTGTTTGTTAGCAGATCCAATTTTTTTCCCTGCAGTTCTCTATCATAAGTGAGTTTCGGGGCTTTTTTTTTTTTTTTTTTTTTTTTTTANTTTTTTTTTTTTTTTTGCGCACTACAACTATGAAATAGTTGGATACCAGCTTTCTTTAATTATGTAACTTCAGTCACAAGTCATGTTTTTCTCACATCATGTTCCTTTCACAATGGCTTGGCATTGGAGCAGCTGTCCTCTTTTGAATCCTTAGCACTTTAAAAGGTGGTACAGTTTCCATTGCTCTTTAGTAACACAGTATAGGTTGCTCAGTTTGTATGAGAGTGCTGCATCTTCTTAGTGTGGATTTTTGGTGGTTTCATTTTTTAACTGCAGCATTCAGTAAAGTTTTGGGAGCTAGATCTGCCAAGGTACCAGTTTTGCTGTGCCACAGCACCAGCGTAGGTATCAGTTATCTTCTGGGGCTACGCCTGTACCTCCCAGTGGAGGAATGGCTGGGGCGTGGGTCTGGCTTTCACTCCAGCTTTCATCTCGTAGCATGAGGAACACATGAAGGCACACTGGCCTATAACTCCGGAGGGCCTTTAGCTGTGAATTGTCCACTGATGTTTCAACCCTACTGTTGAAGCTGTAGTGAGTGTTAACAGCTGTTTGTGTCACAGTAACAGCTTCGGTTATGGAACTAACCAGAGTACAAAATTGGTGGTGATTTATTTCCTTTCTCTTTCTGGATCCCAGATGTAGTGAGATCTTGGTGTACTGCTATGAATATGTTGTGCTCCAAGCTTTTGTGGAGAATTGTAACTGGGATTAAAATAAGTAATTACTTGATCATTAATCAGTGATCTTATTGCAACGTTGTAGCAACAGACCAAGAAACATTAATTGTGGCTTTTCCCTAGTGTTTGGCTTAATGTGGATGTGAAGAATTCTTTAAGTTGGTATCTCTAAAATAAAAATAAATCTTGCTGAAACTTCCCAGAGGCAGCTGAGTTCAGCCTGTTCATGGCTTTCCAGCCTACATACTTTGCAAAATAAAATAATACAGTTGTTTCACAAACAGAGGGAGGGTTATAAAGGTAGCTTCAATGTGACATTAAATCTGTCTTGAGAGCTTTCCCAGAAATATGAATATAGTAATTACATGATTAAACAATAAGGGAGCTTTCTGGGTTGTGCACTTCCTCAGGCTATTAACCTAACCACTAATTAACCAACAGGAAATTCCAGACCTGAAAGTTTCATTATTGCTATATTAAACTGTGAAAAATATAAGTGTGTTAATGAGAATTACATTATAGCCATCTGTATCATGTTTTTAAATTGTGTCAAAGCAGGAATAACATAATATACCATCTGTTACGTAGCACTAGTAACATGCAGCATAAATCAAGTCAACACAAAAAATATTAGAAAAGTCCCCCTATTTGCAGCCCTAGTTGTCTCTTTTTTTTTTTTTTGTAGCAACCACTAGTACCATGGTGGCAGTACCACCACTGTCGTAATCATAGTAATGACACTTTTGTTTGTTTGTTTACAACTTCTGTGGTATAACTTCAGTATTCTGGGAGGAAGAGCTGACTTCTGAAATGATAATGTCTGGGCAGTTGATGACCCCTCAACTTCAGTGTCTTATTCTCTCAAATAGGTCTGAGTCTCCAAAGCCAAGAAGCTGAGTATATCCTTGCAATTTGCAGTTATTTTTGTTTTTAAGTGAATAAAAATTTCTGGATAACATTACTAGTATTCTCTCTTTCTCTGAATAGTGAACATGAATTGAAGCATTTCACTGTCATCAGACCCTGCAAGTTTTTCCTGTGCCTTTTAACCCTAATCCTTGTATGCCCTTTTTCATAGGTTCTTTTCTCCAGTATTTTCTGATGTTGCTCTATGGTGCTTAATCCATACAAACTTTCCCAATTCCCTTGATCTGTGGCTCTGGAAAAAGTTTGAAAAATTCCTCTTTTCTGAAAAAGAAAACTGGCACAGAAGAAAACAGTAAAACAGCTGTGGGATGATGAGGCGGATCCTTAGCAATTGAGATGAAATGTGACTCAGCAAGGTGTAAAATGCTGCGAATGTTTGCATATTACCTTTTGTGCTGTGTAGAGAGAAGAGTGGTCTTTGTGAAAATGAGGATAAGAGGTTCTAATTGAGATAGAAAAGTGGAAGAGTCGTGCAGCAGTTTAAGGGAAGTCATGCTGTGGATAGGTAGCCCAAAATATGGGCTTGTCCTTTTGTCCCCAAAAGTTTTTTGAGCAGGCACTTTCACTTTGTCTTTAATTTGCACAGCTCTGTTGAGAGCTCCTAAGTACTAACTTAGTATTCAAGTTAAATGAGCAAAATCTGTTTCTCTGCAGACTGTGATGCAACAAGCACAGTTAGAATAAAATGAGGAACTCTTCAATGTAGCAATATATCTACAATATAAATGTCTTATTTAATGCTATAGAAATATGGAAAGAACTTAAGTACTGTGCTGACCAAATGCATGAGGCAAAACCAGCTGACAGTCTTTCTGGTCTTACAGAAGGTTTCTGCTAGCCTATAACCTAGAGCCTTTTAAGAAAACTAAACAAGTGTGGCATGTGATGGTAGACTTTGCATGGCTAAATAATTTACACAAAAATAAGAACAAAGGTATGAAAAATGGTCAGCCATGAAAGGAGGCCACCTTGGAGTTCCACAGGGATTTCTGCTGGAACTTTTTGTTCAACATATTAATAACTTAGAAAAGAGTCTAAACAGTGAGTTGGCAGTTTGGTGACAGTAAAAAGTTGTTCATGGTAATTACAGGAGACATGACTGTGAAGACTTACAGAAGGATTTTACAACGCCAAGTGACTGGATAATGAAATGAGATGAAATTCACTTTAGATAAATTCAGTAGGAATCAATTTTTTTGTGTGTATTAGTAAAGGAATGGAGAAGAGAAGATGCGATTATGCTACTGTATAAATCTATAATGGCAATACAGTGCTTAGTTTTGGTCTCTATCATCTCCAAAAAGATAAATGGAACTGGAGAAGGTTCAGAGAAGATGAACAGAAATGGTCAAAGGTGTGATATGGTTTTCATATAAGAGACAACATGATGTGGTCTCTCTGCTCCTGTGTCCTTACGTTAACTGTTTGTACCTGTACTGATTTGTTGTGTTCTATTCCAAGTAAGTGAAAAGAGAAAGTGCAATAGAATTGGCTAGTGGTACTGCATAAAACCCTTAAACCAAGTGTTAAATAATGGAAAAATAATTGTCCCCTTTAATGTTGAATGATTGTACAATTTATAATCAGCTTTTCTTGTTGATGTGTGACTTGCCTAAGAAAAACAAATTCTTGGTCTGCTTCCAAGCCATTTGGAAGCCTCTGTCTGTGTTCTCTTCTCCAGTTCTTTTTGATAGAACAAAACTATTTGCCTTTCCCTGGAGACTTGACTGTGTTGATCTGTCACAGATGAAATGTCATCTCAGTAGGTACAAAGCAACTGAAGTAACAGAGTATTTAATAAAGCAGGAATTTAATCTGGAAGAATGCCTATTCTTAGCTAGTAATCCAGGTTTCCTGCTATTCTTGCTACTTTCAGACTTTAGTTTCTCATGGATATTATTTTTTTAAAAAAATAATCATAACTATTTCAGGGTTAGATGAAATATCAGATAATTTTTAAAAAGTCTGTTGTTTATAACAATAGAGACAATAGGTTCAAAGAGCTTCCAACTGCATAGATACATCCCTATTGTTTTTTTTAAAAAACAGATAATTCTGACCAACTTTTCCATATGCAGATAACTGGTACACATCCATTGTGTCCTAACAGCCCGTTAGGCTTTGGAGGCGGGGGAGTGGCTCTTTTTCCTTAGTACAGAAATGCTCAATACTCTGGTTAATCACAGACAAAGAGAATCTAAAGATAACTGGAGATCTAAAAATGAATATTGGGAACCTTTTTTTTACTGCTCTTGCTGGTTTATGCAAGTCTTCATATCCTTTTGGTCTCAGAAAAAATTATGTGGGTTAGTGTGTGAGAAACATCTGTACTGAAGAAGTGACTTATACAAGGGACCTCTTTAAAAAGAGTTTTATATCTAGCGCTGTAGTGTCATTGTATTTAGCAAAATTAGATTTATTTCTCTTGAAGCATACATGCACAAGAAATAAGATAAATTCTGTGTTTATGAACTGTTCACATGCATTCCCTTTTGCTGCTGAGAATAGTGAGTTGGTGTTTCCTTTTTAGGGAATGTTTGCCAATACAGAGATGCCAAGATGAGTTGCTGAAGTATAATGTCTTAGGGGAAAAATGACAAGCATTTAAAAATTATAATACTAAAGAAATTCAAAGAAAACATTTCAAATCCCCTCCTTTAGATTTTATTTTATAAAACCCTGTCTAAACTCTTTTGGCCAAGTCTTTTAAAATTCTAAACATTTTAGCTTTCATGCATGTTCTAGGAACTTGGAAAAAAAGAAAAAATACTAGGAGCATTTTTATACCAGTTTGTCATATGAAAGTTTTGTGTAAATCAGCAAAAATCAACAGCAATAAATGTACAGCTTTATATGTGAAAGCTGTAAGAAGGGAATTGCTAAGTAAATAAACACTATATAAAACTTAGTACCACAAGATAACAGTAGGACTAAAAAGAAAATCAGACATTATTATGAATATTGACTGAGTATGTCTAGCTACAGCCCTTAGACCAGGATGGTAATTAATGCTTCCAAGTGGAATTTCCAAGTGTTTTGTCCTGTGTAGGACAAGTTGGCCATAGGGAATGTGTTGGTATCTTAAAGGCTACACTGATACCCTTTTCGCACTGAAACTTTTACTACTGGTGGTCTCAGTCCTGCAAGTCTAGCTGGGTCTGCATTACTGCTCACCCCAGCTTTTCAAGCACTTAAAATTGTTTCAAGATTTTCTGTTCTTAATATTGTTAACTCATGAAGTTTAGCTGCAGACTGCCATTTACTTGGAATGCCACCAAACATTGATCTGATGGGTTGTTTCATTTAACCTTACATATATTGGGTAAAACTGAGTTTGATTTCTGTTCTGTCTGATGCAGTGGTGAGTGGATGCTCGAGGCAGGAGTTCTCAGGTAAGAAAGGCCAGCTAAGGAATTGTCAGTGATGTTAGTTACTGTGCACAGGGACTCACATAGATGCTATCCTCCCCCCAGAGTGGTATGCAAGCTGCTTCAAAACACTCCGTGGCCTGATACAGATCTAGAAGCAGTATTTGTCAATGATAGGAACCTGCAGGATGCTAAAACTGATAATAGCGCTTGCCCAAAAGAGTTTGACTGCATTCTTTCCCATTACCTGGGCAGATTTAATTGCAAGCAGTTTTCATATTGCTGTATACGTGAGGTTTGACTTTTAGAAGAGGTAGCCAAATTGAGAATTGTTTTTCAAGCAGCTTGTGTTTTTTCTTGACAATGGTGTCAAGCTTCTGTTATTACCCTTCTTCAGACTCTGCAAAGTTTGCTTCCCAGATAGCATAAATGTTGTACTTTTGTTTGTGATACTGATTACTCAAGATCTTAAGCTTCAATAATTTCATAGGCAGTACTGATGATCAACATAACTGGATTTTCAGTTATGTGCCTCTGCTGCTTAAGTATGCCACTGATCACTAAAATTTGCTCACCTGAACTGTTTAGTTGGGTATCTTACATATGGAGGAATGGGGAAGGACATAAAGCATGGAGGAAGGATGAGTCCTAATTCTAAAACTTCCCATTGAAGTTGTCTTGCAGAAAGAAAAGGGGCATGGAAGACAGCATTGGATTCTTTTTATGGTGTGAAGCCACGGAAGACACAACAAAGCTACTTAATACTCTTTTGAATTGGCTGAAGTAGACATGTCAGGATTAATGACTATACAGATCTTTAGATGTACTATATAGGCTGTTTGGTCAGGTGGTGGGATTATAAATAGGTAGGCTTACTGATGTCACCAGTAAAAGAAAGGAGTGACAGTGTGCTTGGCATGCACATGCTTGCTCCAGTCCTTCTACCTACATATGAAAGAAATTCACTTGATTTTAATGAAGAGAAACCTGTGTTATCTTGGAGGTAAGCAGAAAAGTAGTTTAACCACTTTTAGCTGTTTTTCCCTCTCATTGTTTAGGTGATTAGCAGAATGGCTTCCAGGTAATTCATTGTCTTACTGGGGAGTAAGCAGCTGTTTTGTTTGATATACACAGGTAAAACTTTGACCCACAGAACTGTTTTGATTGGTGTGAATGGGAATTCTGGAAATGTTTGTTGATGTAAGATGACAAACATTTTGCAAGACCAAGGATGAAAGTGCTGGTATTTACACAGCATTTCCTTGCTTGTTTGGTTGAACTTGTCTGAACTTCTGTTATGAGGAAAAATATTTGCCATAATTATATGTCTGTAGCAGCATTTAAGTCTTTGCTCTTGTGGGGAAGGCAGCGTCAGGTGTAGGGCAGTACATAAGTTGTCAGAATCCAAGCATAGACCTGTAAAAGGAAAGAATTGATGTCTGTAGTGCTGTTTTCAGAGAAAGTGTGTAATTCTTCTAGTCAAAGGTACAAAAGCCTTTTTATCCCCTTCCTGGCTCTAAGGCCAGGGTGAATAAAGACCTGTAAGTTTATCCATGTGGATGGACTGCTAGAATTTCAGTGGTGCAATTCTGGGTACAGAAGCTGTTCTGTCTTTTGTTTTAAGTTGCAGGTTGCTGCCTGGAAGTTCAAATGAGATTATTTTAAATGAGGAATGCTGTATTTCATGGAGATAGTAAGACTTTTCTGACTTTGCTTGCCTTTCGTTGTCTTTCATTTAACTTTTATCTAAAATTTTGTTTGGAAGAAAAACACTTTATTAATAAACTTGTAGAATTCAATGCTTTTGGTGTTTAATATAGCAGAGTCCATGCTTTGTATTCATTGAGTATTATACAGCACTTTCATTTATCATGGAGCACAAACATTTTGGTAATACCTAAATAGCCTATAACTGCATAATGCCAAGATGCACTTTGTTTACAGCAAGGAGAAAGAAAGAATTTGAGAAATCTTGTTCAGCTGAGCTTTTGTAAAAGTCAGTATGCTTCTTGTGCTGAATCAAATGTTAAAAACTCACCAGTGAAAAACACCAGGGGTAAACTTGGGAAAGTTGAAAAGGGCAAGGGGGTGAATGCAGTGTTGTAGCACAGTAGTTAGAGCCAGTTTAGAGCAAGCAATAGGTTTCTCCCTTTCCTTTCCTAAAGATTTTTTTTCCTACTATGTAGTTAAGGTTGAAGCCCCGTACCCTTTTTCAGAAAGCGCAGAGGCTTTCTAATGGAGTAATGGGGCATCCAAAACAGCTTCGGTGTTACCTACCATGATGCAAGGAGCCAGCTTTCTTTGAAGAAATGTCTTCTTTCATGCCTGCTGCAAGAATGCACTAAGAAATGGATCTGGGGGATTTTGGGTGCACAGAAGAGAGTGGAGCTAACAGCTCTCATACCTAGATGGCAATAAGTTTGGGGGAGGACATTGTAGCATTTATTCAGGGTCCTGAATTGCCAACCAATGAGGGAGTTTAAGTTAAAGGGGTACAAAGGCGAGGGAGGCTCCTGCTGTCAGCAGTAGCAAAAGTGGGTATGAAAACTGCTGGTCAGGCTGATGCTACGAAGAGAGCTGGGCTGGGGCTTCTGGCTGTGCTTCCTACCACCCATCTCTCCCCACAATGCCCGGGAGATCAGGCTTGGGCTCCAGCGGCAGTGCTCACTTCTGAGGAGGCAGTAAATGCCACCCTGCTCCTGAAGGTAAGGGCTTTCCCACTGCTTTCTGAGGGTGCGGGTGTTGCGGAAGAAGCTGCGAAAAATGAGCAGGAGAATCTGGTGGTAGATGGGCGCTCACAGCTGTTGTTCGTAGTTTTGGAAGGAGCATTTGCCCAAGATATTTGTGGAACTAAAGCTGCATTGCTTACACATGGAGATGAAACCTCTTTATTACGTACTAGCTTTCAGGATGGTAACTAAGTTGAAAAATGAAAGTGCGGAGATGCTTCTCTTACAATTTAGTAAAGGTGATGCTTGTTTTGGCACAAATTTCATAGCCTGAGCTTTTTCTGCTTTCATTTTCTTTCCTGTAATGAACTCATTTGCTGACATGGTTCTGTGTAGTAACTCTCTCTTGATCCTCTTCTGTCAGTTTTTCATGTGTCACATACTATCTGTGTAATTTCTGTAATTTTTTTAAAGCTTCTTCCTCAGAATAGACTGCTTCCCAGTCCCTTTCAATGCTCAATATCATGTCTGTTCTCCTGTTTACTAAATCCTCCTATTTCTTGGTTATGCAAATGTACAAAACATTTTGAAGTTTTACCGAACTATAGGTAGCTAAAGGACCCAACTGCCACAAGAAGGCTGCTGGTGGCTGAAGAGCTTTCCGCCAGGCTTGGTCTGTTCCAAACACCTGCCTGAAACCCAGAAATTTGCTGCAGTTCTTTCCAAAGTCGCATCAGTGTGCTTGGCTCAGTTCTTCCTGTAGTGAATCTTCAGCTGGAGACTGGAGTGTTGCAGCTGAACCCCACCTTTTATAGCAGCTAAAGGGAAGAGAGCGTAAAGTTTGTCTTCCCTGTTGTTGCAGAGCTTCCTAGCTCCTGGCCTGCATTGTTTTATCTGTATTGCCCACCTGCACCTACGCCCACATACCTATATTTGAGGCATGTGTGTATGGGAGGAGAAAGGGAAGGGTTAGTCTCTTTCCTGACTGCCGTGATACTGAGTGGCTCTGCTTTTCTTTTTCTTGCCTTTCCCAGCCTCTAAATCCATCCAGTGCCTGCCTCCAATGTTACTTCTAAAACATGATTTTGAACGGCAGAGAAAAGCAGCAGAAGAAAAGCTCAGATAAATTGGCAATTCTTTACTCTATTGATGTTCAGAATAGTGGCTGAAAAACCCATGAGCAGAGCTAGGTATTTCATCTGCAGGCTTTGAAAAGACAGTGGTGCTATGCCTGCTTTCATGACTAGGAGATAAAGGCCAGAAGGGCAGATTTAGGTTTTGCTCTGTTTGAGAGCCCTTAATTGAACTTTTCTTACCGGTCACGGGAGAAGAATATCTGTATGAGCATGCTTTTATAGAAGTTCTTGAAAAAAGATTTGAGTTTGTTCCTAGCTGAGGTAACATACATTTGCCTGAGTTTTAAATGTTTGTTAGATTTATTAGTGTATCAAAGGTTAAGCTCCCCATTTCAGTTCAGGCTGCTCTTTGTTTTCTTTTCCTGTTTATTCAGCCAGTTATATATTACTCAATCACTGTTACAGATTTACCACTTTCTCTTCCTTGCTCTCCTTCCTTTCTGTCAGGCTGTTTTCATAACTGTAAATATAATAAAGGCTAAGTGAGTCATATGAAGTTTTAATAGTTTTGAATGTCATTTAAGTTTTTTGACTTTTCTTTTGGTAGCAAACCTAACTTATTTTTCACATTGATACTTTGTGAAAAGGCTGCTAATAGGTAGAAGTATCTGCTTATTACAGAGGCGTGTTGCGCATGACATGCCAAATTTGAATTTTGTGTTAACACTATTTACTTCACAATTCCCAGTTCTTAACTTCCTTAGAAGTAATGTTGTTGGAACTGATTTTCCTCCACATCTTTTTTTTTTTCTCATTTTAAGAAGAAATACTACTTTTGGCACAGCAGAATGCGGTATAAAGGATCGCTTGTGTAAGAACACATTTTGATAATTCCTTAATAATAATAATCTTTATGCTAATTTATAGCATAATATATATATTTTTTTAATCTCCTGTTGCCTGCTAGGATTCTGAACTCTTGGCTGTCTTCCTAGCAGCAGGGCAATTCTTATGCCTAGAGATGAGTTACCTGTGTTTTGTTAAATGGCACAAGGTAATGGAGTCAGTGGCTGGCTGTGCTTAAGAGTTGGGTAGTCTTTCATGTGTTTTAAGTGACCTTGAAAAGGTCATTGTAATGGTAGTTATGATTTGGCTTTTGAGAGCAATGAACAAATCTTTCATTTTTCTAGAAAGGCTTTATACTTAATTATGTTACAGAAATGTGTCCTGGAGTTGGTACCTCGTTAAAGCTAGGAGGGCCACAATTAAAAACATGTCTTTACCATACAGATTTGTGTTTATGTTACATCTGAATCCCCCCCTTTTTCCTTGTAATAGGAGAAAACATTGCATGAATTATGGCTCGAATACAGTCTCTTCTGTTTTCAAGACTGCCACTGCCATGGGGACAGACAATCGGAGGGGCAAGTGTCTGTTCCAAATGGTCTGCAGGGAAATGAAGGATTCATTTGTTGCTTTCTTGCTTTCAGTGTGAACCAGACATTTGAAGATTCCATTAAGCTTTCACCTTACTGTCATGGTTACGGTCCCAGTCCTGTGATTTATTTCTCTCTAGGATAAGACTCTTTTTAAAAATTCTTTTCTTCAGAACTCCGAGGCTAGTTAGGGAGGGATTCAACACATCCCATTGATTAGGAAAAACTTTTCTCTAGCAAGAGCTTTGAAAACATGTCTTGATTCCTGGGATGCCTCATATTCTGGATCAGATTTATTTATGGAAAGGGAGGGAAAAGCAGGTATTTTGATTTTTGCTTTTTTTTTTCTTTCATTGTAGCAATCATCTAAATGTAGGCACAAATAAGAACATCTGCAGAGGATTTGTTGCTTGCTGGATCCTCACTGACTAAAGCCATGGAGATGATCTTCAAAGATCAGTTTATTGATCATATCACCTGTAACATCATTACTGGTATATCAGTCAGTATATCAGTGGCATAAGGCATTTTTGTTTTAGGAGAACCCTTTACTCAGTCCCTGATTTCTACTGCTATCTTATTCTTATGTAATATTTTTAAAATAACGGAATTAATTTGCAGTATCGATCTCTTTTCAGGCTTGTGAATCTGTATAGAAAGTGCACTGTGAAATACCTCATTATCATAGAAGATTTGCAAGTTTTTCATGGTCATTCCTCCACCTGTAAATTGGAGTTAAAAATGTATTTCTGTAAAATTTTTATTTTTTGCAACTATTGAACTGCCTGCTAGACATAATATTTATACAATATAACCTCAGAATCTTCCCCAGATAGCTAAGTGGGTGAGTTTGGAACCTAAAAGCACCCGTTTATCTGTGTGGAGCAGATACAGCAAATATTTTTCCTTCATTTTGTCCTACACGTGTCATAAGCCTGGCTTGAAGGGATAACCTCCCAAGAATGGATAGTGCTTGCCTGTCATTGATCCATACCTTGATCTTAATATCCAGCTGGTGCTTTTATAGTAGAAATAAAGATAGAGACTGTGTATCAAACAGTGATATTGATCTAGAGATGGAAGTCTAGTATCAAGGCTGATAGGCACATTATACAGATGCCATGAGTCTGGTACAGCAAATACTTAAGCTGCTTAATTTTAAGGATAAATATAAGAATACTACAGTACATTAAAAGTAACCTTTTCTGCAGCACTTCTGGTAACCCAAATTTTATGTAGAAACCTGAGTCATAAGAACAAAGTAGTGCAGAGAGTGTTTCACTACATGTGTAGAGTAACTTTGATTTCTTGAACTGAAAGTTTAAGTGACTGAAAAAAATTCTAGAATTTTTTTCTAGTAACTTTTTAGAAATGTGTATATACAGAGGTAGGATGCACAAAACAGCAGTGAAAGGTGGTTAAGAAGTAGTGTTGATATTACAGATGATGATTTCACTTCCATTTTCTGAATGTAATAGCTGTGAAGGGGGGGAGTATCTCTAGAAGCTTATAAATAAAGTAGCCTTTTCTGCTTTTGAGATTTTTTTTTTTTTTTGAGAAGAGCTCCAATTCATTGGGCAGTGTGAAGCAAAGGGCATCCAGTCCTTTCTTTTCTGTCATCTTCAGACTTGGGCTGGAAAAAGCCAGGATGAGAATGGGTGAATTCAAGATGTGAAAGATAAGTCTCTTTGAAAAATGAGAAAAACAGATGACTTTGTGTTGTGGTATGAAATAAATATAATTTTAAAGATGTGCTGACACGTGGACTCATCATCAAGTATTGCAAAACATTAAGATGTTTGCTTGCAGTAACCCATGTACATATGCTGTTGTATCTATATGTGGTATCATTAGACTTTAGCAGATATCATGCAACATTTCCTCATAATGATGTACATGTAATTTAGGGACTCAGGAATTCTGTCCTTTGCTAATAGTATACAGGACAACAGAAACTCGCATGCAGTAATATGTCTGGAGGAACTTTTTTTTGCTTTGAGTGAACAGATGCCAAGTAACGGATCATAGACAGAAAAAAGCTTCATATGCACAGAAGGTAAATCCTGTGCTTATACATAGACTATTCTGCTGTGCTGGTGGTGGCAAGGGTGGGAAGAGAAGTGGTCCTCCTTGAGTATTTTCAGTTCGGACTATCACAAGGTTATGTGGAGTGGCTTAACAGCAGCTCTGTAACTACTGTAGTGTGGGAAGCCATGTATTCCAGGGTGAAGGAAAGTACTCCACATGGAATAGGTATGTCAATGCTATTGTTAGTATTCAGGTTATTGTTATATTGTTATATTTTTGTTAGTATTCAGCTTAAAAACAATATAAATGAAAGTCGAGCTGCAACTCAGTAAAGGTAAGAAAAATATCATCCGTAATTATACTGCAAATTAAAGTGACAGTATTGTAAATTACTCCGTTTTTCATGTCTTTGAGTTCCAGCTTCCAAACTAACTTAAAATGTGGATTAGTGAACATCTATGTCTTATGAAAAACACTTTTTTTTTTTAAAGGCGGGTTGTACCCCCTTTATTATATGCCCTGAAATATTTGGCTGTGATTTTTATAAGAGATAAAGTTGTTGGTATTTTTTTTTTTTTTGATTGACTTACCTTGAGAACTTCAGTCATTCGCTGGACTATAGCAAGCAGAATCAGACAGTTGTCACTGAGCTTTTTCCTAGCAAGTAGTGTTTGATGTTGAAGATGTGCAGCGGTGATGCTGTGAAACTATAATCCCCAAAGACAGAACTGAATAAACAGCAGGAAAGTTGGTGCTTTCTACGCTTATTGTACAAGACAAATTTGTTCTGTGAGTATTAGAGATGAGTATTGAACTGGGAAGGCTTGCAGAGGAAATTAGTGGCTTAAATATATTGTCTACCTGTTGCCCAGAACTGCTCTATCATCATAAACAAAACACATTAATGTAGACCTGAACTCTTGTTCAGCTGTTCCTTCATTGAGCAGATGATGCGCAAGGTTGCAGCTGACTGCTGCATAGCATAGCGGTGGAGCAGCATTATTGTAATAATCAAGAAAGTGTTATAGTAACTGTTTTGAGTGAGAAGTTAAAGACAAGAAAAGCTCTAGAAGAAGCTTTATTGCAGTGGCTTTTTTCCTCTTGTGAGCTGATCTTTGTAGAGCTAGTTGCTTTTCTGACTTTGAGTGAAAATTAAAAAAAAAAAGTGCTGCTTGTAGTTTTGGCATATATCATTTTGTAAAGTTTGGTGTCAAAAAAATTCTTTGCCTTTCCTATAAACATGTGTTCTTAGCGATGCCACAGCAAACTTAAAGTTTATTTAACAAACTTTAATCTATCTGTAGTGCAGTAGAAAGTTTTTATTCTGCTATGTTTAATGAACCTTTTCAATACCTGAGAGCTGACCAGTTGCAGGTGAGGTCCCTTATGGCCTTTCCTGTCTTAGGTGATTGCTATGGAAAACTTGAGAGATGGTCCTGATGAAGTTACAGCCAAAATAATGTTACTGAAAGGGCAATCAAGCTGTCTTTGCATAGTATCTCATGCAGTTGTGTTCAAGATTGGAAGTGCTGTAAACATTAACAGTCTTTGAAATCGGGAGTTGAAGAAGTGGATTGTTTGTGCTGTAGCCTTTGGTTGTGTACAAATCTAGCAGATAATTTCCTCTTTTTCTCCAGTTTTTGGGGAAAGTGTTCCTTATTGAGAGGAAGTGCTGGCAATAACTGGAATATCCAGGTCACTGTGAGTATTTCTCATTATTTTAGTGTGCTTTTTTCTAGTTACTGATAGTTAAAAATACACTGCTTGTAGCTTTCTAACAGGAATTTTTTTTGAAACATTGTGGGTTTCATTTTTTTTTTAGTGTAACATCAAATAAATATATGCTTTATTTATTTACTGTACCCAGACCTTTATTTTAAAAAGGGCTTCCACACATTCAGATCTTTAACGCTATTGATTTTTTTTTGCAAGCAGGAAGTATGTTGAGATACAGCAGTGAAACTTTATTCTGTAGAATTAGGATCTGAATCACATAAAATGTTGACTTTCTGGCCTTGCATTTGATTTAAAAAGATGTACTGCTTTTTCTTAACAAAATGATGAAATCTTATATCTGCATTTTTGCTGAAAGAATTCTTTAACATCCCTCTGGCAGCCTTTCCCAGGGCTAGGAAGAATCAGCAGAGAAAGATTATTTTTCTACTTTGTTTTAAGCAGTTGATTAGACAGAAATGACATTCAAGCTGTTGCAGATGAGTAGGTAGCTGGAATTGTTTATCTGATGATAAACAGTGGGGAGCGCGTCCCTTCAGGTGAGTTTACTGTCTGGTGCAGAGAAGTCAGTCAGCTGGTGGGGCTGGCACCTGTGGAAACAAGGAAGCAGTGAGCACCCACCTTGTATGGGGTGCTGCAGTGCAATTTCCAGAGGAGTTTTAACTGAGGTGCGGCCTTATTTGATGTAAATTTCTATTATAACTCCCTTTCTGTATGTTGTAGCTAAATAAGCTGTATGTTGATTCTTCCCACAGCTTTCCTTTACTTCTGTAGTAGCCAAGAAAATAGTGTGTTTTGGGTTGTTCTAACTCCTTCTGATGTTTGCTTTGAAAATTAGATTAGAGTAGGTCTGCTTAGCTCCTAGCACATCTGGAAGCCATCTGAAAGTGAAAGGCACTGTGAATGAGGCCATTTACTGAGCACCTCTTTCTGACCTCTAAACTGTTATTTTTATTTGATTGAAATTTATTCTCTTCGTTATGGTTGCATTTTGTCTTACTTAAAATCAAGGGTTTCCTCCTTTTCAGGACAAGAAACTACCTTAACCGGTCTCTGTCTAACAAAATCATTAAAAAAACTAGCAGCTCTCCCAATTTACTGAGTACCTGGTAGAGGTGAGGAGGCGAGAGAGAACTGGGCTTTTGTTTGTTGATTGATCTTTATGAAGGTAAGAGTTTGAAATGATGCCATAGACTAGGAGTTACTTGGATAATGCTGTTTTTATGATTTTGGTGTTTGAATAAAAATGGCTTGTGGAGGATGCCTCTGAGAGAAAGCACTTGTGGCAGTTTCTTGCAGGCTACATAGTGCAAAAGAGGAGGGGAGGGATTGCAGGTTAAAAATACTGCTGGAAGTGGATTTCCACCAGTCTGTTTCTTGCTGCTTTTGATTTGCACCTACAGATGTAATAACGTTAATTGTTCTCATTGCCCAGTACCAGCTCTGGGACCCTGGCAATGCAGGGCTTTGTTCACTAGTCAGGCAGCCTTTCTTCTGAAAAGGTAAAGACATGAACACTAGAGAAGACAAGTAAGACCAAATGTAACTCCTTTGGGGTGAGAATGAGAGCTGAGAGAATTGGTGAAAAAAGAATCAAAAATAGACACGTGGCATCTGAAAACAGAAAATGAGAGTATGGGAATACCTGTGGCTTAATAAGAGGTTGCCAAAAAGTCAGTATAATTTCTGAGAATGTGTACTTGGAAGTTTTTGCTCCTGTGTGTGGGGCAGGAAATGTAAGCATAACTAGCCGTAAAGAGCATGAAGGTCTGTTAGAAATGGGTAGGGTATGCCGCTCTTCGTTGGGGTGAGTGGAGAGTGAGCCTCGCTAGACTGCCTAACCCCTTGTGTGTGTGCACATGCGTGCATGCTCTTCGTAAGTACATGTAATATCATCTGTGCAGCTATTGCACACAAGTTTTGTCTATTATTTTTCCAGTTCTAGCTCTCTACAGTGTAAGCTGGACACGGTATAAATAAGGCTGCGTTTTACTGATGCAGACCACGTATTTATTAATGTGTTCATTTTGGATTAAGCACTATCTGTAGCGATAGTGGAGTTCCAGCAATGAAATAGCAATTGTCTGCCTAATGGAAAACAGAGTCTGCTAGCATTTGCGGACAAATCTTACTGTGTTGTGTAGTCTTCAAGGATTAAATTCTGAGTTCAGTTGTGATAAATATCGTCTGAAGTCACCTAAACATGTAAGGATGAGTATGGAAGGCAAAAAGCAGTATTGCTTTGCTTTGTGTATGGATTTTTTTTTTATTAGTAACATGTTATAGGGTTTTTTGGTTTTTGCCTTTTTATATAGTTTTTTATAGTTGTCTTGATGTTCTTTTTGGCAGTTATATGAAAGCTAAACTTATAAAAAACTAAGAACAAAAAAGTGGTGGAGGAGTAAAAAGCAGTTTGATTCATACCTTTTGCAACATTCACATAACCCAGAAACAGCGCAGGCATGTTGCTGTAGAGACCAAAGTTAAATGTTCAGCTAACACCATGTGTCTTGAATCGTATGCGGAGGGAGGTGTACACCAAAACTAATTTGGAACATGAACAGAGAGGAGGCATAAATGTTGATGATGAATCTTTATTCGGTGTGTTTGGACGTCTGGGAGTACTCCTGATGAGTCTGGAGAGGCTGTGAATAGTTAATTATTCAGCAGGGAGTTCTGAAGTTCAAAACTCCAAGTACTTTCAGAAACAGCTCAGTCATGTGAAGTTTCGTTACACAGTCGTCTTTTGCAATGTTCTTCTGGACCTTGTTTGTTCTTTGTTGTAAGTGACTTTAAACTTTGTTTTGCCAAGAAAGATGTGTGTTTCTAATTGTTGTATGCTAGATCTTTTGTGATAATTCTGTAGGATAATTCCAGAAGTTAATGTATTTGGTTGTTTTTAAAGTAAACAAACTTTGGCACAACTCCAGTATCTAAAGTGCAAGCACATTTTTGGAAACTTAGTGTATTCTGTTTTAAATATATCAATGTATTTTAGCTTCTAGTGAGTATGGCTTCATTCTAAAAAAAAAAAAAAAAAAAAAA
>VXAL01010933.1:9709-23780 GCA_013399475.1 Chauna torquata | reverse complement strand
CCACCTGACCCATCATTTGGGCAATACATGTTTGTTCAAGGCCGTATACCTTATCTTAAAACTAAATTACAGGCTACAGTATCTAAAATGTTAGGTATCTACTGTTATTGTATTGCCCTTAGTATAAAGTAAGGCCTTATTATTATTATTATTTTAATCTTTTTGTATTTGAGGAAGAAAAAATGAAAACAAAGCTTACATACAAAGTCTTACTTTTTGCCTGGATAATACAAAACAGTAAAAGGCACTTTACTGTTGACGTGTGTTATAGTTGTATAAATTTTGTATTANTTATTCCTTTTGGGGATTGTTGCCTCACTTAGTTCATAGCAGAGTATACATGGAAACAGAGTTAAGCAACATAAATGTGGCTTTTCTACTACCAGTGCTTGTCATATGTAACTTAATAATATAGTCTTAACATTTTTTTTTTCTAATATAGTCCTTTTTACTTCTTCAGACATTTATAACCTTCAATTGTGGGTTAAAGTAAAACTGGTGGATATTGTGTATCTGAACAGTTTTCTTCCTGTATGTCTAGATATACAGCTTTCTAGATAATAAAAAATTTTATGATTGAATTTTCCTTTCATTTAAAAGAGGTGATAAGTCAAACCCATTTTTATTCTTTCTTGAAAACTCACAGACATAAACTAACAAGTACTATTCTGTATGTACATACTTGTTTAGTGTTGTTCATTTCATATGTGAGCTAGATTTCTTGGAAGAAATTTTGTAATTCTCTGTATGAAGCTTCTTAAGGTGTTCTACTAGCTAGCTTTTTACAAAGAAAATTTTGAAAGAAATTGTGAAGAAAAAGGAACTTTATGTGTATCATAGTTGAACTTCTTCAAGATTCCAAGTTGCATACCATCATGCTGTGTAATTTCCCTTCGACTTAGAAGTTTCTGTTATATAAACTTGGAGATTAATGCAGCAAATTACTTGTTATAATTCTGTTTGTGAAAAGGTGTGATTCATCTCAACTGTTTCTTCCGCTTGTGGAGTGTGATTAATCTAACACAAATGTAGACATTTAAAATGCATCAAATGTATCGTTCTCTTAAACTGTGCATCTCTGTATTGTCTATAAAGGAAGTGTGCATGATTAGATGAGATGAGATGAATCTTATGCCTCAAAAGACGATTTACACAGCCTTGAGTCCTGCTTTCCACAAATTCTGTAAAACTGTCTCTTGCTGAATATATAAAATGCAGATATGTACTGAAAATACTCTTTTCTCATAATTCAAAATACTTTCTTCTTAACTTTAATTTTCATTAATGCTAATTACTTAATTATAAGATGGTGCTTGAAATGTACAGTAGTTCCCTTGTATTAGTAAAACTGTATTTATCATGTGATTAGAAATATGCCGTAATAATTCATGGATATTTTTTCAAAGAGTTGGATTTATCATTCTGGAAAACTATGGAGCAGTATTGGAATTATGGAAAACTATGCCTAGGCCTAGTGTGTGTTAATTCCTGAAGTCTTGTTAACTGGGAGAGTCTCCGTTTTGTTCTCATTACCTATTTGATTTTTCCCTTAGGTATTGAATCATTTCTTATGTATTCTGTTCATGAAGGGATTAGAGGAATTCCTCTTGATCCAAATGATAAAATGGATGCCTTAATGCCTATATCTGGAACTTCATTTGCTGTGGGTGTAGACTTCCATGCAGGTAAATATTTTGTATAGTTTATCATATAAGTGGTAGATATTTTATACTACTCTTATTAATTGAAAAAAAAAAATCAAAACTTCTAAATAGTTACAACTATATATGGAAGAAATGGAAGTTTATTGTATATTGCAATGCTAACCTCTAGCTATTTAGTATTCATAGTAAATAGAAAAACATGTATTATGTATATGTAAATCATACTTGCAGCACTATCTGCTCTTTTTTGGTGGGAACATCACTGAAAACATGAGTAGAAAATTGGAGTTTGTAGAGAAAGTGGCCATAAATCTGTAGGAAAGCAGGCTTCATTAGTTCCTTTTTCACAGAAAAAAAAGCTTGTTCTTGTCATGACATTTTTTCCACTGAACTTTCAAAGTCAAATGTATTGTGTGTTGCAGGCAGTTTGGACAGCTGAGTGGCATAGTTTTCTTTCTACCAAGTAAAGCTCAACAGCTTCACTGTAGTGTACCAGCCAACTCCATATCTGTGTCTTTCTTTTAGAAGCAGATACTGTAACAGTCTGAAGAACAGGTGTTTCTATCTTAAGTGCACTGCATACCTTTCCACTGCAGTATATAAAAAGGAAACCACTTTTAGCTTAGATACTTACAAATTTCCTTTGAAATTAGGAGGTTTCTGTTTTGCATGCATGTGAAAGAAGGTGAAAAGAAATTAAGGATCAGATCCTGAAAAGTAGTTGAATGTGTCTGTCACTGGTACTAAAAGTTAGGAGATTGTTATTTGTTCCTAGAACCTTTGTTCAGCAAACATGATTCAGAATGCGAGTGGAGATACTTTCAGATTGCATGCTGTTTTTTCACTTGATTTCTGATTATTGCTTGCATTTCATTCTTAATTGTGGAACATTTCCAAGTGCTGACTACCGTCAATAATATTTAAGTATGCAAAGTGGCTAACAGAATTTAACATATGCTAGTAGTCTATCATATCAGAGTTCAAATACTTACAGCAGTATTTTTTGCAAACATGAAAGGGCTAGAAGATAAATGCACCTTTTTTTTCTCCATATGTCTTGTTACTTCTAAATTCTCACTAAAGAACTACAGGAGTAGTTTAACATTTTTTTTAAAGGTCATTGGTTAGTGTGGTCGCCGGTGTTTTTTAAGACCTAAGTTTATACAACTAAGTGTGATCCTAGTAGTCTTTCATTTCTGTATTAAGTTACTGGAATCAATTCTTCTCTGCTGCCAAAGACTTCTTCACAGTGTATGAGGGAATTGCCCATTGTTTTTTCCTCTTGACATTATTCCAGGAAGCTCACCATACTTTTTCCTTAGTGTCTGTTTTGCATTTGTTGAAATTATTATTTCACATGGTGTGAGGGACTCTGTACTTAAGCTAGGTCTGATTGGAGGAGAATCTGAATGGTGGAGAAACACTACTGTCTTTGAGACATCAAGGACATTCTAAGTATTGAAGAATTAACATTATGTTTATTTGCAGAATGATGTTCTTCAAATTGATGGTTAGAACTATGTCTCCAAGAAAGTGATCCTGTTCACTGGGAGGGATTTTCCTAACTTTAGCGGACGTGGAGGGCACAAGCTACTTAACAAGCAGTAGCATTTCTGTCTTTTTAAAGTAGAAAAATCCAGAGCAGTTACATGAATGTTGTCATTGCTGCTGAAGAGACACCATAACAGTGGAGTAATAAAATTGTTGATAGTTTTGAAAGAATACAGTGTTATTGCTGAGCCTCTCTCAATCCTGCAGTAGTTCATCTCAGAAGGGGCTTAAGATTTGCAAGATTTTGCCTCTCTCAAAAGCAGAGTCTTCCCAATTCCTCACTGAGTTTTGTTGTACTTAGTGTGAGCTGGGAACCCGGAGCCATTGTCACATATTTTTCCCCAGATTTGTCTCAATATTCTATTCCCGCTCTTACTCATGCTATCATTGTGCCTCTAGGTATTTGTATCTGTGGCGTATGTACAGGTGTGTATAGGTGTAAAGGAGAATAGATTGTACTCTATTTGTTGAAATAATTAGTTTGAACATTTACAGACTAAGCTGACAAGGCCTTGGAAAAGCGGTAATACTCAACAGGTACTACTTATGTTGAATCTTGAGTTACGGAATTTTTATTGGCAAAATGAGTTACATGGAATTCATTTTCACTGTTTGCTAATAAGCTGCCCAAGGACTGTAGTGAGGTGTGAGGCCCTGGATACTAATGCTCAACACTCAGCAAAATACTTGTGGAATCTGCATAAAATTGCAGATAGCTGTTTCGCGTTTTGTGGCCACAGTCATTTCCAGGTAGTAATTCTCTTCTTTTCAGATTCCAGCAATAAAATAGATAAATAGATGCTGAAGGCTTCAAATTGAGCATAGGCTTTTTTCCGTCTGTCTAAAGCCAGAACCAACTTCAGGAACCAGGTACTGAAGGGAATTTTCATTAAAGTGCCACCTGACAGACAGCATTGTTGCACAGTTCTGTGCAAATGTCATCCACTTTTATAAGTGAACAGACTACAACAAAATAAAGGCCAGTTCCTTAATCTGAATTCCCATTAGCCTTGTTCCTCGTGACATGGGTTTCCAATGGTTGAGTCCTACTGAGAATGTTATGTTTTACTGAGATACAGAGAACTTTGATTATTAGCAGGAGGGAACACCTGAAAATCGCTGCCTCCATAAAATGAGAGGGGCTTGTCATTTGGATCATACCATCTGTCTCCACATGCAAACTGGAACTTAGCAAACATTGGAATATTATTTGTATTTGAAGCCTGCATGGATCCTTATTAGTTTAGTGCAAATTAATTTAGTGTGTGTTTTTGCACTGTAGCACACGAGTGTGTTTTCTCTTTTCTTAAGATACCAAAAATTACCTGAAAATCAAAACATATTCTCCAATGCAATGTACAAAACATAGAGACTAAGTTTTGCATTGCTGTGAACAAATAACCTTTATCAGTACTTTAGAAAAAATAGATTTTTTTGTTTTTGCCTTGGAGGAATGTTGAACAATTATATCAAAATGTCATATTCAATGTATTTTACAGATACATTTAATGAACATTTAATTCAGGATACAAAATGTAGGCAAGTAAGGCATAGGACTGTAACTGAATATGAGAATTTTAAACAAAATTATGTGTCAACTAAGGTTTAATATGAGTGTATGGCTGGGTGATTATTACCTTTGAATAGTCAAGCTGCTAGCATTTACTTCCAGGCATGCTTTCTAGAAGCGTGTGGTTTGTGAACATCCTCTTGCAGTACTAAATGTACCAGAAAGAGGATTACAAAAGAAGCCATGATGTCACAGTAACCTTTTCTGAAAGAAATTTCATTTGCTATCCTCAGCTACTAGATGACTGGTATCTCCTAAAAATGAGGCTTTTTAAACTCTCTTAAGGATGATGTAAGAATTTTTTTCTTTGGTCTCTGTGCAGTTTGGTTGTTTTTTTGACAGTACTTCGTAGACTTTTTGGAGCAATGGTCAGTTGTTAGTCCTCAGAATTCTTATCTGCTGTTACCAGATTGATTGATTGATTGATTGTAATTGTCTGATGATGTCAATGACGTATCGTTCAGTAGAGTTCTGAGAATCTATTTCCAGTTTGGGAATATTATGTCTTTCAGCTTCTATTATTTGGTTCTTCCCACTCTCTGTTGAATAAACATCTTGTCTGCTAACACTGAAATAAGTTTGAAGGTTCAACCCATAGCAAAGAGGAGTAAGTAGTCAGAATGCGTTACAGGCTAAAACCTGGTAGATTATGAAGTGGAATTTCAAGAAATTAAATGCAACTGCAAGACTAAAAAAGACCAGGAGAAAAAAATGGAAACAGTATTGTGATCTTGAGAAACCCAAAGCTAACCAGTCAGTTATCAGATAGAAGGGTTTTAGAGGGAGTGTGTGATAAAGCAACTGCTGTCAGTCATAATAAAGTGAGTTTTTCTGGGGAGTTGGATTTGACAGAATCATTATAGTTTCTCTGAAGAAGCTTTTGGCTCCTACAGAAAAAGTGGTGGAGAAATAACCTTTTATCTGTTGTTTCATAATCTGTCGTTTCATAGTTACATTGCCAGATCTTTAATATCCTCCTCTGCTAATCATTCGCAGTTCTAGGGATGAGCTGGAGGGATGTTAAAGCAAATTTTGCAGTAAGATTTACTGTGGCTGAGGGAAGCATGCAGGAACTTTAGAAACAAATGTAATTTAAATGCACAGGGGCAAATACCTGTGTAGTGCAAGATGGAGAGGCAGGAACGTGATCATCACCTGGAAGAGATGCTGTTTAAAGAATCTCAGCAGCTTAATCTGTGAAACTGAACGCCTGATTATTACCTTGCTTTTCCATCCTTTGCCCTTGACCTGGTTGATCTTGAGGAAGATGGTTTCAGCAGTGAAATAGTAACTCTTAAAAAGAGGTAGCAGGAACACTAACAGTAACAGATTTGTGGTGAGCATTTGGTGAACTTCTTCACTTTTCAGGAATGCAGTTGAGAGTTCATGGGCTGTTCCTGCACCACAAGCTAGTCAGCATAGATTTAAGCCTTCATTAATAAAATAGGAGGAAAAATGGTCTGATTTTGGGTTTGATTTCTTACATCCTATTGCTCAATAAAATACCACATACAATGTGAAGTCCAGTGTTAGGGAGGCATACCTTAACTCAATATGTAATCAGTCCATCTCTGTCAGTAATTAGTGAGTGACAGCATGAATACGAAGTGGTTTGTATTTATGAAGATGCATAAATACAAACTGCAATATGAAATACATAAATTTCACTTGTGGAATGTCTTATCCGGTTGGTAAACATAATAGATAGAAACCTTTTTTTTTTTTTAAATCAACTATGTACTTTCAGAAAAGACTGTATAATAAATCTGTATATCTCATATTCCACTGAAGAGTATTTGGCATATATGTGCACACAGTCATAGATTAATATCTTATTGTTGAATGTATGTGCAGCTATTATTAAGATTTGTATAATTTTCTTACCTATTTGGAATAACTATCAAAATACATGGCTCCACTATGTGGCCATCAAACTATATGTTTGGTGTACATGAAGTCAGAATTTGTCATTCCTTTCATTGTGTGCCATTTCTTCCAAATATGATTTGCCAAAATGACAAGTAATGTAGCTAAAGTTTATGAGCATACCATACTGTTTTGATCTTGGAATTGACCTTATCTATTTAAGTTTAGCTTTTACGTTTGTTATTGTTGTCATGGTTTTGGCTGGGATAGAGTTAAATCCTCTTCGTAGAAGTTCACACAATGCTGTGCTTTGGATTTTTTGATGAAGATAATGGTAATGTTTTCAGTTGCTGCAGAGCAGTGCTTACACAGAGCCAAGGACTTTCCAGCTCCTCGTATTGCCCTGCCAGTGAGGAGGCTGGGGGTGCACAAGAAGCTGGGAGGGGACAGGACCAGGACAGCTGACCCAAATTGACCAAAGGGATATTCCATACCATATGACGTCATGCGGAACAATAAAGCTGGGGGGGCTGGCCAGGGAAAACTAGGGGGGCCGCTGCTCAGGAACTGGCTGGGCATTGGTCAGCGGTTGGTGAGCAATTGCATTGTGCATTGCATTGTGTACACTTGCTTTGTATATTCTTTTACTATTATCATTATTATTATTATTATTATTATCATTATTTTCCCTTTCTTTTCTGTCCTATTAAACTGTCTTTATCTCAACCCACGAGCATTTTTTTTTTTCTTCTTCATGATTCTCTTCCCCATCCCACTGGTTTGGGGGGTGGGGGGAGAGTGAGCGAACGGCTGTGTGGTGCTTAGCTGCCTGCCGGGTTAAACCACAACAATTGTGTATATATGTATGTGTGTATGTGTATTATGGAATTAAAAGCAAATACATAAAGCATGAAAAAATAAAGAAGGAAAAATATTATTTATGTCTATAAGCAATGACTTTCCCACAGGGAATACCTCATTCTGGAGGTCCCCAACTAATGACTTCAAAAACAGAATGTGGATTGCAGCATGGCTTCATTGTTAGCTCAGAGCTCTGACGGATGGAAAATAAAGAGAATTCTGTTTGAGGGATGTCATCACATGGTTTTCCCCATCTGTTTACCTGTGGTAGTTTGTGGCAACAGAAAGGAGTGCATATGTGTGCTTTGACCACTCCAAATTCTCGGCCTGGCGAATGAGTTTAAGTGGTCAGTGAAAATAAGTTTGTACTCAAAAACTACACAGTGGACCCTCTCTTCCTTCTTATGGACAGCTACCTGCAGTGGAATGGCATGAAGACAGCTTAAAGAAATACTTTAAAACACCAAAAAAGACTGTTAGCAAAAGCTTGTCAGAACATTTAAAATAAAAGATGAATTGTGCATAGAATCCTTTTTTTTTTTTTCTTTTATTATATCATTCTTAAATTCTTACTATTTTTTTTTTTTTTGGTTAAAGTTTTTGATACTGCCCAAATTTAATCTGAATGAGTACTGAAGGAAATGACTGTATAGGCAGTTTGGCACTCTAGTTTTTCAGAGCCCTAACTATTATGGAATTAAAGATGATAGTGTCGACAACCATTCCTCTGTTTACACCGAGATATTAGTGAAGTTTTAATTGGCAGGTATCTGCCAATTAAACTGATGTAGATACCTGGACTGAAGTAACTAAATTAATCCAAGAATCCTAATCATGTTTTTTACAGGTAATGATACAATCTATTGGACAGACATGGGTTTCAACAAAATTAGTAGATCTAAACGAGACCAAACATGGAAAGAAGACATTGTTACAAATGGTTTGGGAAGAGTTGAAGGCATTGCAGTGGACTGGATAGCAGGTAGGTGTTTACCTGCTTCAGGTATTATCATGATTTCTGACAGTATGCTCTTGCATTTCAGCTCAAGACTAAATAACTTGATTTGCTTTCACTACTAACTTACAATGTTCCAAATGTTTAGGTTTATTTTTTTTTGAACATGTCACAACTGTTTTTTTATGTTTTCTTTTTTGGTGGGGAGGTGGGGGTGGGGAGTGGGTTCCGTTTTATTAGAGACAGAAAAAAATCTTAAATATATTGGACCCTATTTCTTATATGGACAACCTCAACTGCAACAACCACAAATACAAGTTTATATGTTAAAACAGACTGACTAGGACTAGAAATTAAAAATATACATATAATTTAAAGTACAGCAGCTGGTTTCTGGTCCTAACTTATGCACTTTTAAACACTTCTCAAGTAGTGTTTTCTTTTTCCAGTAACTTCATGGTATTTTTCCTAGGTAACATATATTGGACGGATCATGGCTTCAACTTAATTGAAGTTGCCAGGCTCAATGGCTCATTCCGATATGTAGTTATATCCCAGGGTTTGGACCAGCCAAGATCTATTGCAGTACACCCAGAAAAAGGGTAACATGACTGTGGCTATTTGCATTTCTTTTAAAGTCTGCATGTTAGCACTGAAGCTCTTAGAAATCAAGGCCTTTGTTCTAATACTTAAGCATTTAATAAAACCCCAAAGGATTGTATTGGAAAGTATTGTTCTGTAACTAAACACAGCTGGAAGAAAATGTTCTTAACATATAATGAGATTTTTCATGAGTCTCTGTCTACATGAAGTACTGTATTTTCTTTGCACAAGTTTTCATTTTCTAAGACAATCGTTTCAACTGAAGTGTCGACATTGCATGGAAACTTACTTAAATCTGTGGAGTACATCTTAAGTTTCCAGCAAATCTAAGGAAATCACGCTAGCTAATGAATACCTCAGTGTGATGATGAAATAATAGAATGACGTAATCTTTGATGGTTATAAATTCCAGTATCGTGTAACATCGCACTGCAACAACCAAGGAGATTGCCCAGGGTAGCTGAAAGCTATGTTAGATGACGCACATGGGTAAGAGAGTAAGTGTTGTCAAAAATTACATCAGTTTTCATCCAACTGTTTGATGAGAGTAGGGACAACAATGCAGCGCTAACAGAAATAGAGAAGTTTCTGTCCCCTTCAAGCTCCAAAGCTATTGTTAGTAGAGCTGCAAGTAAGACAGAAGCAGTAAATTCTGCTGAGTGTTCCAATCTTTTTTCATTGGAATATGAAATATACTTTTTGAGTCAATTTACAGCTCAGTAGATATAACTGCTACAGTTGCCCTCCTAAAATGTAAGCCACATTGTATGTATCAAAATCTTCAAGAAGTATTTGAGCAGCTACCTCCTCCCAAACCCAGAGATGAAGCTGTGTCTCTCATTTTCCCCAGATTCAATCAAATGAGTATCACAGTATGTTCAGGAAAGAAGTCTCTGTACTCAATCAGAGGAGTCTGCAGCCCTAGTAATGAAGAATTCTGACTTCTCAATGAGCCTAGATTGATACCATTGATGCAAAATGCTGTCTGGATCTTTGCCACAATTTCCTTCATGAGAATTTAGATGTAGTGATCTGTGTATTCTGCAGACTAGAGAATTCAAACTAAAAGTATTTAAGAATGAAGGTGAAAGCAATAGTGGGTTTTATTTTCTGCATAATGTAATAACTTCTGCCACAAATCATTACA
Organism: Chauna torquata; assembly: GCA_013399475.1. Classification (NCBI taxonomy): domain Eukaryota; kingdom Metazoa; phylum Chordata; class Aves; order Anseriformes; family Anhimidae; genus Chauna; species Chauna torquata. The sequence continues at coordinate 13,563 of VXAL01010933.1, read as the reverse complement.
GCTGTGTTCATATATCACCACTGGTTGCTTGGCCATATCTGCTAACAGTTTAGGATTCTTCAGGATCTGGCTAAAATTTTATTTTTTTAATTTTTTTTTATTTTTTTTTTTTGTGTGCCTAATGTGCAAGAACATCTATGCTTTTCTGTTAGAAAATAAATAAATAAATAAAATTAAATTAAAATAAAAAGCCTTAGCAGAAAAGTACACAGGAGCCTGATAAAATCTTCTGACCAGAAGGGTAGACCAAACTTCTTCAAAACAGTAGTTAATTTACAGTGTAATTTCATTTAGCATGTATATAATGTACTTGCTGTACATGTACACAGATAGGTATTCACCCTTTACTTACATTAAAGGAAAGGAAAAGCTCCCATGAAGCCTATGAGGACTAAGAGCAGCAAATACTGTTTCTCTGGAGATTCCTTAGATATTGAAATAGAATCATAGAGTGGTTTGGGTTGGAAGGGACCTTAATGACCTTAAAGTTCCAGCCCCCTTGCCATGGGCAGGGACACCTTTCACTAGATCAGGTTGCCCAAAGCCCCATCCAGCCTGGCCTTGAACACTTCCAGGGATGGGGCATCCACAACTTCTCCAGGCAACCTGTTCCAGTGCCTCACCACCTTCATAGTAAAGAATTTCTTCCTCATGTCTAATCTAGGTCTACCCTCTTTCAGTTTAAAGCCATTACCCCCTGTCCTATCATTATACTCCCTGATGAAGAGTCCCTCTCCAGCTTTCCTGTAGATCCCCATTAGGTACTGGAAGGCCACTCTAAGGTCTCCCTGGAGCCTTTTCTTCTGCAGGCTGAACCACCCCAGCTCTCAGCCTTTCTTCATAGGAGAGGTGCTCCAGCCATCTGATCCTCCCTGTGGCCCTCCTCTGGACTGACTCCAACAGGTCTATGTCCTTCTTATGCTGGGAACCTGTGGTGGTTTTACCCTGCTGAGTAGCTGCGCTCCACCACAACGGCTCTCTCACTTCCCCTCCTCAAAGGAAGAGGGGAAGAAAATACAATGGAGAAGGGCTCAAGGGTTGAGATAAGGACAAGGAGATAGCTCACCTAATACCATCATGGGCAAAACAGACTCAACGTAGGGAGATTAATATAATTTATTACTATCACTGGCAGACTAGAGCAGTGAGAAACTAAAAGCAAACTAAAAACACCTTCCCCCAATCCACCCTCTCCTACCTCCTCCCCCTGAGCAGCACAGGGGAATGGGGGATGCAGTCAGTCCATATCGCTGCATCTCCGCAGCTCCTTCATGGTCGCTCTCTTCCCCTGCCCCAGCGTGGAGTTCCTCCCACAGGATGCTGTGGGGCCTCATGAGAGTGGAGTAGAGGGGGAGAATCACCTCCCTTGACCTGCTGGTCATGCTTTTTTTGATGCAGACCAGGATACGGTCTGGGAGGCAGGCACATTGACAGCTCATGTTGAGTTTTTCATCAGCCAGCATGTCCAAATCCTTCTCCACAGGGCTGCTCTCAATCCATTCTCTACCCAGCCCGTATTTGTGCTTGGGATTGCCCAATGATAATAATATGATTTATATAAATAAACCCAATTATTTTGAACTAGAAATGGTAAAAAATCTAATCAACTCTTCTGCAGTATTTGGAGAGGATAGATGGATTGCAGTTAAGATCTAGCACTTAGCAATAGCTATGAGGAAGGCTAAATGCAAAATCCTTGACAGAATAATATTAAAAACTGCTATTGATAGAAAAGTTATTCTTTTTTTTTTTCTTTTTAAACAAGCAGGGATTTTTTTAATTTAATGAAAATATTTTTCACATGATGTTTTCTGACTCTGCAGTTCCTGATTTTATTTTACCCCAATGGTAAGTGTGCACATAAGTGAATGAAATAATAGCCAACAATATTGACAAGATGCTTTGTTTGCTAGGAGGAAAGAAAGAGTTCCTGATTTTAAATTAATGGATCTTTAGAGATGCCACTGAGCTATCCTCAGGCATCTTAAAATAGAACAGTCTAATGCCACCAAAAAGCAGATATGAATAATGTGGTAAAAATGTAATTTGGAGGAGTTTGAATTACTGCACTTGAAACAAAAAACATCGAAATGCTAAATAATGTAGGAATTAGTTCAGTTATGAAACATTATTTAGATGTTTTAGTCGTGCTCCATTCTGTAGTTAGTTTTTGGATGTGTTTAAAACGTTTAAGAGAACATACTGCAACGAGAGGACAACAGATTAGTAGACACTTTACATGTCAGGTAGAAAGGTACGCCTTCTGTGAACGCAGGTAAGCTTGGACTCCCTTTTTAATACTGTGCCACAAAATGATCTCTTCAGATGGCTCCAATCAAAGTTACTTCATGCAGCTAGGATAGCAATGTTTTGCTAGTGAAGTAAAGGTATATCTTTATGTGGGGAGACAAATAAAGATTCTTACCCTCTGCATTATTGTTGTCTCTTTTTCCCTTTGTCAGGCAAAACTTTCAAAGGTGTTCTTCCCTCCCCACCCTTGCCCTGACTTCACATTTTTCATTTCTCTTGAAGCTTGAGTTGACAGCTATAAGAACAGAGGGGAAAATAGCAGTTATTTGATCTCATTGAATCTACCCATTATACCAAGATATGAAGCAGTCAGCATTCAGCTGGTTGGTAACATTATTTATATTACTAAGGAAAAAGTTAAGAATGTGTAGTCCTACAAAGGAGTGTCTTTGTCCCTCATCAGGTATACTTATTCATTTAAAACATAGTTGGTTGACTTTTTTTTTTTTTTTCTGCAATTAACGGTTTTCTCATGAAGATCAAAATTGTGATTGAAATATAGAGTTAAGGTCATACTGAAATATTTCTTAGACTCTGAAGCTACCTCCTTTGGAGACATTTGGGAAACTTCATTTTTGTTTGGGGGGATGGAGTTTAAATTCTGATTTAGTTTTATTCACAGATGTTTTTTGAAAGTTAATGCTAGGACAACATCAAATTTCTGCCACTTGCATCTCCATGTCAGCTATGTAACTTATATGTGGGGTGGTTTCTAAAAAGAGTTGGGTCATCATTATTCTAGCATTGCGGTATGTACACCAAATACAGGTGTAGAAAACAGGTCCAGGAGACAGGTATTTTAGATGTCCCTTCCCAGACTTCTGGGAAGATCTGGGAAGATCAATTTTTTTCTGTGCTACTTAATAGATTCTTTAAGTTTATATATCAATATATTTATTACCATTAATGCTCCAAGCATGTATTAAGTTATGAAACTTGCATAACCTTTTTGGTAGCTGCTCAGGATTTTCTTTGGAGGCTTTCTAGATTCCTTTAACCTGCTAGTTATGGTTTTTGAATGCATTTTTTTTTTCCTCAGAATAACTAGTCTAAGGAGAGAAAATTGAATGTTTAATTGAAGAATACCAACTGCCTGTCTTTCTGTAGTCAACACTGAGTTGATGTCCTGTGTTAAGAAAGTACCTCTGAGCAGATACCTGAATACAAGTTCAGTTATGTATGAAGCTGCTATTATAATGCAACTCATTAAGGTTGTATTAAAACTTAAGCAGTAATTCTCGATATCCAGATGGTTAATACTGCATATTTTAACATTTCTAAAGGAGAAATGTTTTTAATTTAGCTAATGTAGCAGTTCAGTTTCCTAAAGTAGAATAAGTTTTATAGTTGTGTGGTGGTTTTACCCAGCTAAACAGCCAACCTCCACCACAACCGCTCGCTCGCTCCCCCACCTCAAAGAAACGGGGAGAAAATATGATGGGCAAGGGCTTAAGGGTTGAGATAAGGACAAGCAGGTTGCTCACTAATTATCGTCATGGGCAAAACAGACTCAACATAGGGAGATTAATATAATTCATTACTAT
>VXAL01010928.1:10045-27933 GCA_013399475.1 Chauna torquata | reverse complement strand
CGGCCGGCCGGGCCCGGGGCTGTGCCAGGCGCGCCGGTGCGCGCCGCGTCCCTGCCCACGGCCTCGCTGCTGTGGACGCCTCGCCCAGCTGCGCCTGCGAGCCCCTTCGGGCGCCGGGGCCGCAGCGGAAACGAAGAGGAAAACGGTAAGCCCTGTCCCTACGGCTGTGCGGTTCCAGTCGCTTTTGTACTCGGCCGGCGTCCCTGCCGGCGATTTGTTCCTCCGGCAAAGGCACTGAATGAAGTTGTTTTAGCTGTCACAGGTGAGCAAAGAAGGCAATGCGAATTTCCTAAGCGTTATTTTTAATGAAACGAGTACTGAGGTCTTAGTTCTCAGGGATCTGTGCAGGTGCTTTTTTTGCCAAGCAGCACTAATATAAATTATTAAGCCTCCCGGTTTCTCGAGATTCGCCTGTTTTCTTTTTGCAGCATCGCTGGGAGGCACACGCATGCTTTTTCATTCATATGCTGCATTCTCCTTTCCTATAGTGCCAAGCAGTAAGTGATGGGGTTGCTGGGAAGCAAGGGGTACGACAAGAATAAAAGAGCATTCGGGGGCAAATGGAACTGCTGTCACTATGGCAGTCTATCGCTCTTTTCAGGCAATATGAAACCCTCTTGCCGCTGGGTAACAGCAGGCTACTGTATTACCTTCCAAACAAATGTAACCTACAGACCCGCACGGATTTCAACAAAATAAAGAAAAAAGTGTGCTTCAAAAAAGATGGCAACATCCTATGCATGTCTTGGGGGACCGCAAGATTGCTGCAGTAGCAGGAAAAAGGGGACTGAAAGGAGCAGCTGAAAAGGTAGAGGGTGGGCTTAGTTTGGGGCATGTGACATTTAAACTGCTGCTGTACAAGTGATGATTGAATTTGTATGAGTAAAGGCGATGTCCTTAAAAGCAATAAATAGATTAAAATAAAAGCATTGAGGGTAAATCCCTACAGGACACCAGCTGAAAGAAGCAGGATGGAGGAGGGCTAACCAACTGCCCACTAAACTGAGAAGAATCTCTGGAAGAAAACTGAGAAACTTCTATTGTTTTAAAGGGATGAAAGGCAGGGATGACACAGGGAATGGCGAAGATGATGTAGTGGTCCTAAAATTTACTGAGATCAGTACATACTTAGAAATGCATAGCTATTTCTACATTTGGGGTCTTCGACTTCCTTGGCATCTCAGAAGAGACATATTAGTGCAGCTTTGGCCAGAACTGAGCAAGAAGTCCCTACTATATCTGTAGTGAATGTGAAAATAAGAAAACAGTTGTTCCCTTTTCAGAGTCCCTTCAAAAACCAACATGTAAGTTAATGGTTTTGTAGCTGGTTAGTGACTTAGCAGTGCCAAGGTATTTCAGAGAATTTGAAACATCTCGGGCAAGAAAAGCTTTCTGCGCAGTCGTGATCCTTAACGTGACATGAGGTCTTGACCTACAGCAAATGCATGAGTTTTTTCTTCCATTTTTGAAATAGCAGAGATGGTGCAGACTGACATTTGTCCAGGAGCTGTATGACCTTTCTTCCTGCAGTCTCCTTCACATGACTTCTAAACAGCATGTTGTATTTTGTGATCTAAGTCTTTCCCAGCTTCTGTATCGACATCTGTGCAAGAACTCGGTAAGCCTGGTAGGTCATAGTTTCAGTATATTTACCAGATCTGACCTTGAGTTAGTGTAAGCTCGCATACATCTATTCATTTCAACAGCATTTCAATGTTCAGCCTCTGGACTGCTAACAATAAGTTACTTGCCTGCTGGTAATTCTCTTAAGACCTATTTTCTTAAAAGGTGCATCAGAAACAGTGACTACAGACAGAGTAGAAAGAAGATGATTACGTTAAGGATTTCTTTTCTGAAGGAAACCCGAAGCCTTGAACAGTAAAAAAACAAGCAAAACACACTTGCTTTGTAGTTGCTTAACTTTGATTGCTTTGTGTTTCTAAGAATCCATGCCATCCTCTATTGTGCCAGATTGGAATGTGATGGTTTTAAATAGTTGCATAATCTTAGAAACTACTGAAAGAAATAGTTTAGAAATACTGAAAATGTGTTTAAAATATACTACGTCTTAGTCTTTCCGTAAAGCACATGCCAGTGTCTGTGTGAAAGAAAGGTCCTACCTTCTACAATGATCTTCACTTCCTAGTCCCCATGCCAGGTGGTGCACTTTTGCAACCGTGAGCACGCTCGTGGCTGAATCGACACACAGTCAACACAGCCTGACATATATTATAGATGGGTCTTCCTGGAAGAAGCTGTAGCAGCTGGGGTGTGGGATACTCAGCATTGGCAGGGTACACCACTACCTGAGCTCGGGATCGCAGAAGACTTCAGCTTTGAGAACTGACAACTTGCTTTTTTTTCAGGGGCAATACATTATTCCTTAAAATATTGTCTAAAACTTTATTAATTCTTGAATCCCAGTACAGCAGTTCTCTGGAGCAATAAAAACACAATACTTCTTTTTCTCTCATTCTAGGATTCAGGGTTAAGATTCCACTATGTGGCTGCCGGAGAAAGGGGTAAACCACTCATGCTACTGCTTCATGGCTTTCCAGAATTCTGGTAAAACTCACTACGTGCTTTTTTTGTATAAATGAGGCTGCTTAAGATACCTGAGAGTGATGATCAAACTTCAGTATCCTCAGAGTGAACTGTTTTATATAGCTACACATACAATAGCATTAATTTCTAGTAGGGAACAAACCATTGAATTTTTTAACTGCAGCAACCACAAAAAAACGCCTGCAGGCTGACTTAACCCAACTATCTTTTTAGCATTGTCAATCTATTCTTTCCCAAATACATACATTTTGCTTCAAACTTTGCAGAGGAACTGCTCATTTTTAATGAACTTCCCATTTGGAAAACACGTAACATTTGTACTAACATTGCTAACTTTGGAACAATAGCAGAAAGTGCTAAAATGAGGATCCAACACATGCATGCAGTATGGATTGCTTTGTTGAAAATACTACACATAAGTTTTAACTGGGGGAGGGGGAGAACTATGAGTTCTGTAGGCTACTTTGCAGCCTAATTTCAGAGTGCTACTCAGGGAAAAAGGCTCTATTATTAGTTCATCATCAGATGAGTGATGAATCAAAACCAATCCTAAATGTTTGTTTATAGCAATGAAAAGCAATCATGTGTCTAGTGTTTGAACCAAATGGCTTCGGCTGTCACTGCCAGGTTTGACTAGTGAGGCATAGCTTGCAGAACTTGCACCTGAAAAACAATAAGTGAATAGAGGAAGTGGTGATGCCAGTAATTCAGCAGGTTAAATGATCCTTTTCCTTTCTAAACTCAGATATGGAGCTAAGTTCCACTGTTGGAACTGTGATCTTTCAGGCCAGACTCAGGTCATACCATGATAAATTGACCCAGGTAAAATAGAGGTCAGTTCCCTTAGCAATTTCCTGTAGATTCTAAAGGCATTGAGGATGACGGTAGAAAGTCATATTTATTATTTTAAGATAAATTTTCAAAGAAGTAGATTGTTCTAATAATAAATTGCTAATTAAAAGTCTAAAAGCTCTAAACTTTGATTAAAAAGTCAGTTAGATTGGGAGGGTTGCATATTCTACACAAGCATATCACACATAATGTGTATTTAATGTGTATTCTAACACAATAAGACAGCTAGACTACAGCTAATTTTCCCTACAGTGGGAATAATATGCAAAATCTAGCATTTTATGTATATATTCTATTGAGATCCAGTATATTGTTGTCAAAATTCAGAAAGCTGTTTTTACAGTTTAGAATGGTGAGTCATGCTTTAAACGACAGTTAATATGTTATCTGACCACTCAAATAGAATGGAATAATGATTAAAAAACTGTTATATAGGTCATTGGGACCACCAATAGCACAGTTTACATATCTGTGTTTAGAAAGATGAATACATGCCAATAGCCTATAAAATGGTCACACTACAAATACTGATGTTGGTTGGTTAATCCAATCAGTGCAGAATTTTTATGCAAGAACAGAGATTGTTCTGAGCGCATGCGATAAAATAATCACAAGAGATTTAAGGCAGCATCAAATTTGTACTGTTTGACTAGCAAAAAAAAAAGGATGTTATTCACAGTTACAATTCTTAATTGTAACAAATCCTCCGCCTTCAAATGTCTCAAGGTTGTAAGTAGGACAACTATAATCAGATGACACTGACCTTAGCGACTGACTGAGAATGTCTGAAGATGAAAGATCACTGAAGAATATAATGCACCTGAGCCATTAAGGGCTTTAGATGCTCAACAACTTGAAAATCAATATCAATTTTGTGGAAAGACAATATTAAAATATTAGAAAGTGGGCATGATGTCTTGAGACAGCTCAATACCCACAAGAATGTGTGTAAGCTCCTAAATTTTGTACAAACTGCCTTTAAGAAATAATGTGATCAGAAAGTCACAACATAGTTTCCATTATTCAGCCTTATGAAAATGAAGGCATTCACCAACATCTCCAAATTCTGCTTGCAAAGCAGTTGCCTAATAGTTACATTTCATATATGGTGAAAGGATTTCTTTGGATATAAAACCCATTCAGTCAGACATTTGGTGACCGATGGACTGTTATGAAAACAGGAGATGAGGAGAGCAACTAGATATGTTTCTAAAACAAACATTATTTATTTATTTGTGGGCCTTGTTGTTTCTTCTTACTGAAATACATTATGATAGCTACAACAGTTACCATGGCAAATTCAGCTTCCAAGTCATTATATAATGCCTTTAAAAAATTTAATTCCTAGAGATCTGTGCTAAATCTTGCATTTGCATTATACAGCACTGAAATGAAAAGGTTTTGACTGTTCTGTTTACATGAATACAAATTTCTATAATTAATAGGTATTACTGTAATATTACTTATGGTATATTCGAAATCCCTAATAGGCTGGAGGCAAAGCCAAAGTGGAATAGCCAATGGACTGATACAGACACTGTCTGAATTAAGGTAGAATTCTGTGCATCTCTCATGATACCTGATGATGCAAATGCTTTGAATCATTTATCAGAGATTGTTGAAACAAGAGCAGAAGTAAAAGCTAAATCCTAGCAAAGAGGGATTCAGCCATCGTTATATATGCCTAGAAGTGTCATGTTTTTCATATATCTTTCTATTACAATATAAGATAAGGCCATGTCTTTCTTGGTACTGGCTATTCTGAAATTTAATTGGTTTCAATAACAGTTGAAGGCAGGTAGTTCTTGCAGGATCAAGCCCACCATCTTCATATTATTTTTGCTTTATAACACACTTATCCAGTCACTACATACTACTACAGAATGAGGAATAGCCCAGGCCTTTGCCTGAGTTCTTCATTTTGTGTCTTTAATGCATGTAATGTTATCAGTCTTTTCCACAGAAAAGCAAGCAACGCAATGCTTTATGTAGTACCAACACACTGAGAGATTGTTCTGGAACAATTCTGGTAGTATAGTGACACAGATGTGTGCATAATATAAATCGTATGGAATTGCATCAAGTTCATTTGTTATTCATTGTATTTCTTTCTTTGGTTAATTTAGCGTATGAATTATCTGACATTCCTTTTCTGAAGAGAAAAAAAAATCTGTCCCTTGAGGCATATTTCCCTAGTCTATCAAAATTTGCATTTGAACCAGCCAGGGAGAAGAGAAAGCTTTTCAGACCTTTCTTCTTTGATGATAGTATGGTTACACGGGTAAAACAGAATACTCCTCTGTGTGCTCTGGTTTATGCCTGCTTCCTTTGCAGCACAGGGACCATGCCAGACACCAGGAACTGCTGAAATATCCAGGCTCTGGCCGTGCCCTTTCTCTGGGAACTGCATTTCCTTACTGGAGAATTCAAGATGGGTGCACAAAATTGCTATAGCCACAAAGGACCATCAGCATACCACAGAAAGAAAGAAGAATCTCATTGCAAACAAAGCCATGATGATTTACCCTCAACTATTTGAGAGCAAACGTATTGACTGCATTTTAGTATCATAATGCTTGACCTTATAACTCCAACTTTTTTTTCCCCTTTGTTAGGTATTCTTGGCGCCATCAACTGCGGGAATTTAAAAGTGAATATCGAGTGGTGGCCCTGGACTTGAGAGGTTATGGAGAAACAGATGCTCCTTCTCACAAAGAAAATTACAAGTTAGATTGCCTGATAACAGATATAAAGGATATTTTGGAATCTCTAGGTACGTTAGTAGAAGAGAAACTACTCAGGTCATAGACAATTTAATTTTCTGAAAAAAATCAAACATTAATATCTATCATTGATTTCAAAAAAACTGCATGCTCTTAAATATATAGACACTCTAGGTGTGTATGGATATAAAGCTAAGGATACTCATATTATGGACTACTATCGATACTAATGGAAAAGGTTTATTTTCAAATCATGATGTATATGTCAGTATAAACAATATGTATAGATGATTTTCCATCATGAGTTTAAAAAAAATCTGTGAAATTCTGTGAAAATTGCTGTGAAATCCAGCAGCACAAACCTACTGTCTTCTCCCCTAACTAAAAAGATCTTCACTTACTCCTAACCATTGCACTCAATGGGTATTGCTGTGGATTAGTCTAATAGCATTTGCAAAGAAGAGAATTGGTATCAGGTGAAATTCTTCTAGCACAGACAAGATAGAATAAATATTGTGGGCTTTATAAGGATGGTGACAGTATATCTGCTGTATTCAGAAAAAAATTCCAAAATACTACTCTTGCACAGTAGTCAGTTCTCAAGAGCTGAATCACTCTGTCTTATACAACAGTGAAAGCAGCAGAAGGGCGAACAAGGGACACCACTCTCTGTGGCAAATACATGGTGTGACAGTCTTGAACTGAAGCAAGTCTGCAAAATTTGCCCCTCTGGTTCAGTAAGAACAGTAGCTGTTCTGGCAAGGAACTGTAACCCCGTATTTCTACATAACAAGATGAGGTTAGACTTATTCTCTGAATTATTTTAATTCCTTGGATACTCTAGAGATAGTGAAGCAACTTACTGCATTTCACATGAAGAAATAGTATAGCAGTGATACCAGTCTTAAGCTTTGAATTTAGGATTTGCTTTGCTTGTGATACCTGAATAGTGTCAAAAGATTGGGCAGGCTGTCCCCACACTGTGTTTACATTTTCCAGCCTTTGCTGGTTGTGTTAATCTCCATGGTAATGCCATGGTTATGCTGTGAAGTGCTCTCACCATAATGCAAATTCATAGAAATTTAAAAATTTCTGAAAAAAAAAAGTATTTCTGAGGCTTCCTATCTTTGTTCTTACCCCAAGGTAAATTCTTTTGGAGAACTTGATTGTATTAAAGTGTTCCATGAGATTTCTATTCAAGAAGGGTTTTAAGATGCTTTGACAACTGTGTCCAAATTTCTGTCAGAACTCAAAACAGTTGGGCTTTTACACATTTTATTTGTAGCATATGTGCTCACTATTACAATTCTTAATGAGGATTGTGATGGTATCTGACTCTGTAGTATGTATTCCAGGAAAGGTTAAAGGAGGAATTGTTAGGCTTTCAAAAACAGTCATGATTTCCCCTACCCCCCCTATTGCTGCAAAATTCCCATTTTCATCAATGGAAGAATAAGTAGGTGAATGCTAAAAACTTTTAAAATTGCCATGCATATGGAGAACTGCTACAAGCTTTGACCTTGTATTGACCCTTGACTTGTATATATTTGACCCTACATTGTCTGGTATGTGAACAGTGTGGCTATTTGGATACCAAATTACTTCAGAGTCACGTTTGCATTAAAGTATAATTGAAGCCAAATTAAATAATTTTAATTATGTGTTAATTTTTTAGCTATAATAGTGCATTATTTTTTCTGGCCATTAGTAATGGAAGCAGTGCAGTATTAAATAGTTACGTTAATAAGCGTGCTGGACCACCTATTTTACCCAGGAATTATTTTGTTTGCGATACTTTTATGGATACAAATTTCACGAAATAAAAGCACAAATCTGTGTTTATGTGGTAGGATACAACAAGTGCGTGTTGATTGGCCATGACTGGGGAGGAATGATCGCTTGGTTAGTGGCTATATGTTACCCTGAAATGGTGACTAAACTGATCGTGGTTAATTTCCCTCATCCTTCTGTGTTTACAGGTGAGTTTTATAGTAGTTATATTGTTATATATGTTATATATGTTAATCCAGACCATTTGCATTTTCATTAAGATTGTGCTTGCTTTGAAGTTGCTTAAAGAAGAACCAACTACTTGCTCATTTAGATGTTCAGCAGATAAGTTACCAGAACTCAGTGCTTCTCACAGTCTGGACTGTACTTTACGAAGCAGTAAAGGATCGAATATTTTATTTTGGGAAATAATTTATTGTAGGAAGTGGAAGTGTTTGCAAGCAAATCTACTGATTTTTTTTCTTAATCCTTGAAGGTCCACAAACATAATTTTCATATACATGAATCTGACAGGATAAATTTCCCTGAACATGGGTGTACAGTGCATTATACCTAGGTTAAGGTCTCAGTGCATTATTAAAACTGTATAAAACAGCCTTTGTATAAATGAGAATCAGACTTTTAGAATTTAATCCTGATTTAGGTGACAAGTAAAACTTTATGTTCTTGTACAACATTCATTGGAACAAGATAACCTTTCCAAGCTACTTACTAGAGGCTCCTGGATGTGCTAGCAGTGAGCTCAAAAAGGGATTTAGGTACACTATCAGAATTTGTTGTGTGTTGAGCTTGTCTGCTACCCAGAATTACAAAATATTCCATAGGAATTAGATCTACGTTCAGTAATTACAATGACAGTAGTATCTCACTGATTTTCATTTCTTAAATTGCTAACTTTATGCTATTTCCATTTTAAAGTCACCCCACTTGCCCAGAAATAGTTCAGAAAATTCAGTGAAGCTTTAATTTTCATCTCAGTTGAATGTAATCTGATTTAAGGACACCATGGAATCAGAACCATTCACACACATTGTTTTCACAGTGTTCTTGGCCACCCTTCTAAGGTATTAAAGAACATTTTGCCAGGTAGTTAAGCCTCACTTACCCAAGGAAATGTCTGTTCCCCATGACTGAAGCAAGCAGGAGTTTTTGCTGTATTTTCACTGAGATCAGGAGTCAGGCTGCATAGAAGCAAAATACGTATTACTATAGCTTGTCTTAGTATTTGCGTATTTTTTAAAGTACAAAATATGTTATGTAGCTTGATAAAGTCTCCCTGGATCAATTTGTTCTACTGTGGATTAAATGAAAATACACAGCTTATAAATTGAGCATTCTGCTTGCCTTTAATACATAATCTTGATGATAAAAGGCTGGGGTTTTTCATATTTTTTTATTATTTGCACAATTACTTCTATAGTAGCAGTTAAGATACTCCCAAGCATTCCTAAGGTATTACTGTGTTTATGCATTTGAAATTGCTTAATCTTTAGTGTTGTACTTACATATCACTACTGTGGGCATACTTTAATCACTTAGTTACTTACTGCATGCCATTCCTCACTGCTAACTGATAGCAATGGTGATACCAGATTTTTGAGCGTTCCTTCCTTAGAGTTTCCATCTCAGGATTTTTCTGACTTACCACTACATTCACATATCCTAACATCAATGGACTGGTAACATTTCTGTATTTATTAGTTAAGCTAATCAATGAGGTAGGGAAGTCTGCCTATTAGAAAATGATGAGTTAACCTTTCTCAGTATTGACAAAATCTCCATAATCCTCCTAGTAAAATTAAATTTTTAAACAAAAACTTTGAATGTCAGGCAATATTGAAAATATTTTAGTTTAATAACATATTTATAAACATAATAGTAACATATTAGTGCAGAAAAGTCAAGTAAGCAGTATTGATGATGGTCCATTAATGGAAAAATATAATGGCTGATACAATTTAGGAGTGTATAAGATATGAATGCTTAGAAGATAGCTGTGACTTCAGTTTACTTTTTTTTTAAAACCTATTTTTATTCACTGCCAGAATCAATGTTTCAGAGATGTCTCCTACCATGGGAGTGCAATTTTGCCTTTCTGAATTTGCATCTCTAAAGGATAGGTTCTAGTCTTCCTAGTATCTGCGTACATTCTGTGCTTGCTTCGAGGAAGTTAGACATTTGAATGTCAGTGTTGGCTCTTGCAATTCACTGGAGACACAAAATTCCAATTTCAAAAAACAGACTATGTAAATTTGGCTATATCATTTTCTTCTGTTATATATGCTTCAACGTCTTTAAAAAGTGACACCGTAAGCTTGATTACTGTTCTTGAAATTGCCAAGAAAGAAGACTTAGAAAAATTCTGTCCTTTCATGAACAGGATTGATGCTCTCTTTACAATGTAAGTGGATTATCATCTATAGATTTCTGTACATCACATCTCTGATGAGAGAAATACTTAAATACAGAAGTAATACTTGTATTTATGCCTCTTATTCTACACCTGAAAAAATGCTTTGGACTAGCTACACAAATAGATCTCTTAAGTGAAAACCTATCGTGCCATTAAACTCTCAAATGTCACTGCTCTCACCTTATCTTTGGAAGGCTTCAGTTTTGCTATCTGTTTCTATTAACACATATAATAGAAGAAGTATATTTTAATGGCCACATCATATACTTACTCCTGAAGCAATAATCACGTTTTATAACATAGCATGCTCTAATGTAGTATTTTTAAAACATTCCTTTAAGTTTAAAAAATAGTGATATTGACAGTAATTTTGTTTGAGTCATCAGTTTTCATTTTTAATTCATGGGCATTTTTGTTTCAGAATACATTCTACGACATCCATCACAATTGATTAAATCTGGTTACTACTTCTTTTTCCAAATGCCATGGTTTCCTGAATTCATGTTTACAGTAAATGATTTCAAGGTGAGCAAAATAAGTGCTCTTCTTTATATGTTTAACTGTGAGTGATGGAAGAATTGCCACCCTACGTTGATGCCTTCTGATGTAGTGATAATTACTGGAAAAAATACACGGCTTCCTGATTTTTCTTCAGTTTTATATATTTATACTAAGTGGAATGTAAGTATATAGAATCTATGAGATTCACAGTTGCTTTTGCATTTCTGGCAGGCGTTCAGGTACATATATACTTTTAACCTCGAGCACTACGGTGTATTATTCCACCTGTGTAGTCAGCTGGTTACACTTTACTTGTGCCCATGCCATGGGACACATTTGGTGCCTGGAGAACTCCTGCTGACCAAAGCTCCTGTGAGTGGTGGGACATCCTCTCATCCCGCACTGCCTGCTGCAGGGCAGGCAGCCTGGAAGTCTGGGTATCACATTCTTCCAGGTGATTAATTCTGCCCGAGAAACCAGTAAGGCCAACACCTTATATAACTTTAAACAATCTATACAAATGTATAGGAAGAGAAAAAGAAGCTGAAGGTGTGCGTCCTCCCACACGCATGCAGCCCAGTACGGCGCTCCCAGTGCTGCACGCACATGGGACAGCGAGCTGGGGAGGTCCTGCCTCCTCCCTCCCACCCTCTCAGCTGCTGGGGTCCATCCCAAAGAAAAGTGGGTGCCTGCAGCCTGCCTCTGCCTGCCACAGACAGGTCAGCATGCAGAACTGAGAAACTTGGTAATACTGGTATTTGCCTGTACTTCAATTATTCTGGAGTAAGTTATACCAGGAATAAGTTTATTTTGTGCTTTACACATAGCTCTCTAAAAAAAAAGCATTTGAACCATTCATTCTACTGCAAACAACGTATAAATAGATTTTATAAAGATGTGTCCTCTTGAAGGAGAGAAATAGCATTTTCTAGATAACTTATGTGATGGATTTTTATTCTTCCTTTTGTAGGTTCTGAAAAGTTTATTTACCAGCCAGGCCACCGGAATTGGAAGAAAAGGCTGCAGATTAACAGCAGAGGATATTGAAGCTTATCTCTACATCTTTTCACAACCTGGAGCATTAACTGGACCCATCAACCATTACAGAAACATTTTCAGGTCAGTGTAACATTCTGCAAGAAGGTAAAATATTCTAGAGACCTCCATAGGCCAAAAATGTTATTGTATCTTCTGCTACTAAGGTAGAACGAAAAAAAGCAGATGTTTTTAAAGTCTCAACAGGTAACGAATGCATTCAGTGTCCAGCAGCGCAGTGCAAAGTTAATTACATGATGTATCCACACAAAGTGAAACAACCAGAGTGCTGATACAGAAAATCTTTTGTTTCAAAGTCTAACAAAGTGAAGACCCTTCCTCACTGACAGTACTCATGGCCATCACAAAAATTCATTTCTAAATAATACTTACAAACAATTAATTGATGTTGATTTGTATTATAGTTCCAAGTAAGTTACCCTCACTTTTCCTTGTAACTTTACAAAACCATGTCTGACTTTTATTGTGCTTGAGCTGTTTTTTATAAGAAGATTAGTTTGTTTGTTAACTAATCCTTTTTACTAACTTGTTTTTTTTGTTCTTGCATAGATCTCATTATTGCTTGCTGACACCAGTAAGCATGTATAGCAGGGAGCACGCATAGACTAAAACTGAAAGATAGTGTCATAATAGGAAAGATTTTTGCAAGCTTAATATTTTCTCAAACAGTTTTCTGATGGTTTTAACTTTAGTGGAAGACATTGGCTTGGCCTTAGAGGCTGACACTCCCTGTTTACCTCCCCAAAACTTAACAGGTACAGAACATCTTTAATTCTGCTTATTCTCTACTCATGAGTTGCAGCCCTAGCTACACGGAATATACCAAGAGGAGTGGGTTTGAACTCTTTTTTTCCCCTCCTGCCTCCAGTCTTCAACAGTGCTAAATCTCCCGCATGCCTCTCTAAATTCCCTAAACTCAGCAGTGTTTTTGAAATAGATTAACTTTTCATTTTCCCTGGTCCAAATTTAGTACCGCTCTACTGCTCTTTCTATGCCTTCCATGTTGTCACTGTCAGGAGAGCAGTCAGCAGGGAAATACTGGGAGGAAAATGGAAGTCTGAGCTAGGTGCTGCCCTGTACAGGCTAAGAGACAAAACTGGAAAGAAAGCAGAGAGATGCTATGTGTTCTTCCAGACAACGTAACACCAAGCACAGACACCAGTGGGGAACAGGTGAAGTGGCTGTGCTTGTCACAGTGTCCTTATCTACAACTATGCAGAGAGTGGCTGGTGACATCAGCCGGGACGTCCAAGGGCGACAGGAACTGTGGGGCATTGCAGCCGCTCCCTGGCCCTGCAACTGCACAGCAGGAGCCCTCAGGGTAGGGCTAACGAGGAGCTAGAGTGGCAGGAGTGCCCGAAGCCTTGCTTGTTACATTTGCTACAGCCCCTCGCATCAGTGAGCGTGCACATTAACCAGCTGCTTCTCTGACAGTAACAGGGAAGAATCTGTGATAGCTGATAGCTGGATTGCTGTGGGATTCAGATGAGATGAGCAGAAGAGTTGCACATGTCGACTATTGTTTCAGGCTTTTTTCAGGCTCAAGAAAAAAGCTTAGTATCAGTTATTTATCAGAAAGTATCTTCACAGATACTAATTATTGTTAATCACTATTAATTACTGTTAATCACTATTGATTCCTCTCTGTGTGTGCGCCTGTGCACTGTTTGGTTTATTTTTCTAATGGAAGTATACCCGCACTGAATTCAGAGAATACTGTTTTAGTGGTATCAGACACAATGCAGGAGGCTTTGGACAGGGAGGAAAAGGTGGGTCTTCAGCTCATTCAGTTATTGCCACCAATTCTGATGGTTGCATATTATGTTAATCATTAGGTATAAAAACTGGATTGAAATTTTCACTTCCTCTCATATAAGCAGCCCTTAGCTTCTAATGACTTGTATTTGCTGTGACTCCCAGTGGGCTGGCACTGGTCACCTCCATGTCAAAGGTTTCTAACTCATTGCTATCTGCCTGGAGTTTTGGTTCTTCAGAGCTTAATTTTTTCTGGGAAGTTATTTCCAAAGAGATGACTGAAATCACCTGCTTCCATCCATCACAAACACATTATTGTATAAATACCACAGCAGCCATTCCATTCACTGTACTTTAGATACAAGCCCAGTAGAGTTTTCCTAAGCAAGGCAACAATTCTTGCAAGGCACTTAGTCACAAAGGAATAATAGCAAACTGTACAGTAGTGAAAAAATATACATAAAAATAGTGAAGAGATCCAGAATACTTAGAAATCTAAAAGGTAAAGAGATTAATCTAAATGCACTGAATCCTATCATCATATAACCAATTTCAAAACATGATACTGTGAATAAGCTATGGTTCAGTGGGTTGGGTCAGTTTTGTTTGAAAAATGAGATCTAAATCCACTGCTGCAAAAGTCATTTTAAGAATTCTCCCAGTTGATCCATCAAAATGAAATTATTATTTAACATGACCTTTTATTAATAATTCTGAATGTTATGTATAAGTAGAGAGGAGGCATGTCTTCAAAGTCTCCATTTCTGCCTTACATTAAACTAATGAATGCCATCTTCTTTGTCTTTCCCTTCTTACAGTTTCTTAACTAACTCCTAAGTTTCAACCTAGCACTAAATTTGTCATAAAAGTTTGCTCAGAATACCTTTTTTATATGTTATTGGTTTAAAATTACTGTTTGAGCATCAGCATAATAACGATTTGTATCTGATCAGATGGAATCTGTTCTGAATTGTTGCAGCTCGTCCGTTCCAATATGAGGCTAAGATCAAGCAATTCAAGAGTAAATAGAGATAAATTTTTCAGCATCTCTGAAATAGATGATTTGGAATAAATTATGATGTGCTAATATGATTTATGTTGAAATAGTCTTTCATTTGTACCTACTTGTCTTCTGTCTTCTAATGTCTACTGTTAATGTAAGGAAACATTTATAAAATAATTCCATTTAAAATAATTGTATTAAGAAAAAATAATGAAAAGCTTTTACGGAAAGTTTAAATAGGTCATTGTGGTGGTATAATTTTTATTAACATTTTACTTTCTAAGGGCTTTTCTTCAAAATATCAACAAAATGTCTTACAATGTATTTATCTTTAAACGCTTTTGAGTCTGCCAAATCTCTGGGTTGTGATGTTGGGGTTTTAAGGAGATTATTACTCCATGAGAGGCAATTTTTTAGGGAACAGTTTTCTTTCACTGCATACAGATTTAGGTATGTAAGTCCAAGGCCTTCAAAAACATACTGTAGCTCTTTGTACAAAGAACTCTAATCCAGTTTGAACATTATCATGAATTTCATAGATGAGTGAATGTAACTGACTTCAATTCAGTATTGCTGTCATCAATGTTCTATAGAATATCTTTTTCTATAAGTATTTTTACTTTTATCTGTACCACATAATATTTAATTTTGATTAGGTCTGAAACGCTCTAGCTGCTATCTTCCGTAGTGTCCAAAAATAGCAGCCTGCCATTTCCTGGACAAACATTTTTTGGTAAAGCAGTTTGGCTAGTCAGGTAGCTGGATGCCTTGAACCCTGTATTCTAGTTGTGATTCAAAGCATCGTATTTCATTAAAACCTACTTCCAGTAAATAACACAGGTTCAGAAATTTGCCATAGCGTTCACTAACCCAGGGAAATCCACTGACCGACAGAATTCTGGCCATGTTGTTCTACATTCCCTTCTACAGAGATCATAGGGCTCCTGAGCTGTGCATGTTGAGGAAGCATCATTCATACTCCAAAAATAAGACCTCTGTTGCAACCTGCTGCTGACTACACACATGTAACTTTAGCATCCTTAAAAACAATTAGAGGACTTTGAGTCACATTAATGTTTTCTTGGTATTGTAGAAGATCCCTTGGAACCTGGAAACCTTGCAATAAGATTATCTCTGTTGATTTTAAAAGCTAAGTTGACTGAAA
This sequence comes from Chauna torquata, assembly GCA_013399475.1. NCBI lineage: Eukaryota > Metazoa > Chordata > Aves > Anseriformes > Anhimidae > Chauna > Chauna torquata. The sequence goes on along the minus strand of VXAL01010928.1, from coordinate 12,109 downwards.
TCTATCTTGGTGATTTTTATAAAACAAGACTAAACTAAGTGTATTTTATTTTTAAAGCTGCCTACCTCTGCAGCACCATGAAGTCATCATGCCAACCCTGCTGTTATGGGGAGAAAGAGATGCATTTATGGAAGTTGAGATGGCAGAAATTACACGGATTTATGTTAAAAATCATTTCAGATTAACTATTTTGTCTGAAGCCAGTCACTGGCTCCAGCAGGATCAACCTGACATAGTGAACAAGTTGATATGGACCTTTCTAAAGGAAGAGACGACACGAAAAAGAGAATGACTGTTTGTATATGTTCTAAGGGGTCTACATAAAAGCTCTTCAGATTTAAAAAGTAATTGTTATCAGGGCCATATTTCCAGCCTGCCTTCTATTTTGAGCTCTGTTAGAGAAGTGTTTTCAATGTACTGTACATTTGGACACCAATGTTACTGCTAAAAGAAGAAGTGAGTATGAGAATATATGATACCAACATTGGTTTTACCTGTATACTTGTATTTTGCACATAAAAACACCTGCCTTAAGATACATGTGTTTGTACAGAAAGAAAACCACAGAAAGTTGCTTGGTTTTGTTTTCTCCCTTGCTTTACAGTCTCAATGTGTGGTGCCTTTTACAAATTTATAATCAAACAATGGAGTGGTGCCATACAGAAGGAAGTCATGAGTTTTCATTCTCTATTTGCCTGAATTTTTTTTAATGTATTTTACCATTAAACAGTTACTCTTTTTATTATCTATATTTTAGCATACTGAATGACTGAAAAATTTCTGGGCACATTTTTAGTCTTCAAGTGAATAATGATACATATCTTGTTGTACTGTTGAATGCAGCTGCTTTGTGTGATGTGTTTTTATTTTTCTTGACTGAAAAACGGGAACCTGTACACTCAACATGTCTGAACAAGGAGAATGGAAAATTAAGATCTATCATGTATCAAATTCATCTCTGTCTAATAAAATGCAACTTACATTACTCCCTTTATCTGGCTTCCTTTGGAGAGGTTTCTTACTGAAGCTCAGAATTAGGTTGGAACAGCTAAGCATCTGTGCACTCTACATTTATGATTTCTTGGAAATAGTGCCTCATTGGCATTATCCTTCCTATGTTAGTATCTACTGTTCTTATTTCCAAGAACTGCTGTCAAGTTCCTGTGTTTATATGAGGAAGAGAGACAGCGATTTTGGAAACAGAGGGTAGAATTAACTTGCACGTGATGGCAGGGAGAAGAAAACTGGATGCTAACAACAAAGAACAGAAAGCATGAAACGTGAGTCCCCAGAAGAGGTGAGTCACCTGCCTATGCAGCTTCCAAGGGCTCCCTCTCCACCTGCAGAACTGCAACCGCGGAACAAGTGCGGTGCCCTGGGAACAGTGAGGATGAACAAGGACCCATCAGGGGAGTATCAGAGCCAGCTGAACACAAGACTAAAAGACAGCTGGCAGTTACTGAGGAGTGCCACCGAGTCCCACGCTGCCATCTTTGGGCCACAGTCTCCCACGCAGGTACTCTGCCCACTTCTCCCTAGGCGCAATCCTTACCAGACAGCGGGGCTGAGGAGCGCTGCCAGCCAAGTGTTACCTCTTCACTGGTGATCTGCTTCCTTCCGTGCAGTTCACTGAGTTTAAGGAAGAGGTCCCTCAGTGCTATAATGGCACTGATCCTGCCTTTTCCATCCACGGATGATACCTGACTTTCACGCATAATTCTCCCCCAAGCATTTTCAACATTAATATACTTAAATGGTTACATGCTTCTTAACGTAAACTATCAAGTTGGAAAGACTCTTTGTCGTCCCAGAAGGATGCTGTAACGCTACTTTTATCGTCTACGCAATCTCTACATCCAATCTCGGTGCGAAAGCCACTGCTGGGAAGTGAGCATCTTCCTGAAGAGCACCCCCTCGCTGCCACCTGCCGGCCGCGGCAGCCCAGCTGCGGAGCGCTCCTGCCCACCAGCGGCTCAGGCCCTCCGGGGCAGAGCAGGCCGGTGGGCACTGCGCGGCCGCGACCACCGCCGGGCCTGCGGGCCGGGGGCGGGCACAGCGCTCCCG
>VXAL01010927.1:2661-18797 GCA_013399475.1 Chauna torquata | reverse complement strand
GGTTTCGGCTCCCCGGGACGCCTCGGGGGTCCGGCCTCGGCGCCTGGCAACGTACCCGCCCGGTGCGAGTGCGAGCCGGCACCTGCGGGGCGGCGGCGGGCTGTGAGGGAGACCCTCGCGGGCCGGGCTGCGCTCCGCGGGAGAAGCCCCGCGCTTGGAGCCGCCGCTTGGCCCGGCCCCGGGCAGCGCGGAGGCCGGGCTGTCAGTGGCGTGTGGTCCCGGGTTAGTCCGAAATCCTTGGCGGTCATAAGCCGCCTGTCTCTGTCTTAGCGTAAAGAGAACTTCGTTTTTGCTGGTATGGTCTTCAGCAGCAGCGGTATATTAAGTCTGTTTTACTTGTTCTGCTTCCTAAAACCGTGACTGTAAGACAGCGTGACTTGGGGTAAAGTACTGGGTTCCCGCGACAGTTTACAAACGATTTGTTACCAAGTTTGTTTTAGGTAGATAAGGGCTTCTGTTAATGCAATGAACATTTGTTAAGAAAACATTTAATGAAACGTTTTACTGTTCTGAAAATTAGCAAGTAGCTGTATGTTAGAAAACTTAGTACTGCTAACCTTAGATCTCAGACCTTAGGAGACCTCAGATCTCTTAGAAAAATGCCCAGTGAAACGAAACTGTGAAATAATAATTACTCTTATGAGAGGGCCAAGTGCATTAAGGAATATACAGAAATATCAGCATGTGTCAAGTATACATAGAAAACAGGTGAAATACAGGAACTGGGTAGATAGCTAGTTTAAGACATATGCCTAAGAAATACTTTTTCTAACTGCGTCTGGAATATTTTAAATGACTGTTTTCCTCAGTGAAAGCAGCGAGACAATGTGTAACTTACAACGCTTGGATATTTGGCTTTGAAACTCTCTTAACAAGGAACGGTGCCATGGCCGAGCTGGAAACGAGACCTGGAAACTAGATGGGGGAAAACCGAGGTGAAGGTTAATGCCTGTGGAAGAGCAGTTCGGGAAGCAGTAGGAGTGACCGTCTGCTGCGCACTGAAGGCAGCCCCCTCCTCTCTGAGGAAGGCATTGCACACTGTTACTGGCATCGGCACTGCCGGCACCGCAGGGCTGGTCAAATGGAGACCTCTCCTTTGCAGTGGAGGCTCCATGAGGATGTCGGAGGAGTAGCGGATGGGCGGTGTGCTGTCATCTGAGAAGGGAAGAAGCAAACTGCAGTCGTGCTTCATGTCCAGTATTTTATCCCACGTTTCAGTACCCTGATCTCTGAAGCCCTGTCAGTGACATTGGCACTGTTTCTCTTCAGATGCTGGATTGCAATGGGAGTTGGAGAAACTATGACATGGGGCAAAATATGCTGATTTTTCCCTCAGGCATCTGGCTTCACAATGTACTGCCCCCATGATTGGGATCAGCAGATATCTTGGAACATGAAATCATGGGCCAGAAGATCTCAACAGGGCTTCTTCCCCTAGTCTCTCAGCCCCCACTACGTTTGTTCTGGAGCATATACCCCATAATATGTACCCCATAATAGTACCCGAAGAGAGTAAAGAATTGAGGCAGACTTCTTCCGCAGAGGAGGGTTATCTTATTTTTTTTAACATAGCAGTTGGACTGCATGGCACTGTCACGTGAAGAGTATTTGTAGTTATGTAAATAGACAGAGACAGAATAGTTTCTAATAAATAGATTTTTATAAATAACATAATATCTGCAAAGATTGTTCTGCTGTAACAGGAGACTTTTAGTGAATGTTGAAGTGCAGTAAATTCGAAGATGGAGGAAAAGATTGTAGATGAAGTTGAATTACCTGGGTCAATTGTTGGCAAGCATTTTAGTCTTTAATAATAAAGACTTCATTAGTTAAATACAACTGAGTGGAAGTAGTTTTATATTTTATATTCTACAAAATGTAATGGCTAGGCAGCTGGTGTTAATTGCCATACCTTGTTGGCTTCAGTGGAGCTGACAGTTCATGCCAGTTCAGGATCTTCCTCTGTGCCTGGTAATTTTAGTATCTGCTTTAGTATCTGTAATTTAGTACAACAGCTGGTAGTGTCATACCAGACAAGTTGCAGTAGGGCCAGAAATGATGCGCATTGCTCTCTTTCCCATCCTCTTTCCAGTTCTATTTATGATTTCTTTAAATACTTCAGCATTGTGGACTGTGTTTTCCTCTCCTAACTGCTTTGGCTGCAAGTAGTAAGTTTCCAAGTCTGACAATATGGTTTTCTTATATAATGGAGTCTTCCCTGCAAGTAGATCACAAAGAGGAGACAGATGGTAACCGTAACTTAGACTGTGCTGCAGAGGGCTTATTTATAACTCACAGTAGCCGGGAGGACAGCGGGGGGCCTCCCGAAAGGAGGAATCACAGAGCAACTAGACTTATTTTAAGTCCTGGCTTCGTACTCCTGTCTGTCAAGAGTAGTGTTCGGTTCAGGAAAACACTTGTGTTTCTCTACATCTCGTGTGAGGATGTTAATTACTCCACTGAAAATCACAAACTTCTGTTTTTATTGTTATTATATATTTATGGGAATTTTTGTATTTGGTTAAAGCTGCACAATGTTTTTTGATCAGTTGAGGACCCTGGCCTCCTTTCAGAAATATAAATTAATTAAATTTAAGGAGGTAGATTTTGGGACTTCTGAGCTGTCAAACCTTTTGTGTCCCCCTAATAGTTTTTGTTTGTTCACTTAGATTATTTCCCCTAAAGTAAGGTTTTAGGGGGCCTGTGTGAAAAGTTGGAGAAGTGCGATGATCGTAGCAAATGAAGACACATCACCTTGGAGCTGATAGCTTACCCATTAACGGCATACAAATAAGCTGCTTGAAAACAGTCAGGTTTTTTTCACTGTGAAGTACATAAACACAGAGTATTTCTAACCTGTTGCCTGGTTTTCTACACGTGATTGGTTTTCTGTTAAATTTCCGTGTGCGACTTCTGGGAGACCACTCCCTGCATTACAGTCAGTCAAGCCATTCTAATAATGGCATTTTCTCTTCCATGCAATTCCAGAGGTAGGACCGTTGATCAAATGTTAGAAGTTTAGCTTCCCTTCTGGGAAACTCTTGAGGTGGACCTCTTCTAAGGATGGAACTGCAGTCTAGCACTTTCAGTATAAACATTAAAACGCCGGACTTAACACTGCCCGAGATACATCTTAATCACAGGGAAGGTAAAATGTGGAAAAAAAAAATAAAAAATAGAGTGGTGTGAGGTGAGTGCTAGGGTGACGAGATTGGATATGCAAAGAAAAGCCATCTCGTAACGAGCTCAATTCATTTTTTGATCAGAGTTATGTTCAGCATTATAATCTGGGAATTTTCTGAGTGGGGAGCTTCAACGAGGAGCTCCTACAACATTTCCTGAAAGTTGCTGATCTCGGGAAATAAAAGACTACACTGAATCTTAAGATTCAGCTTCATTATAGGGGGATAAATCTGTTCTGAAATAAGTACATACACAAGTAAACCCTTGTTGCCTCAAAGAATAAATAAGCATTGCTTGTATTAGATGAACTCTGTGGGAAGTTTCTTACTACAAAACAAGGAGAGAGATATATACATACACAACATAAAAATATAACTAGTTCCTCTCAACGGGGATTACTAGGAAGATACTATCTTATTTAAAAGTTGCTATTGTTAGGAAATAGCATGTCAAATTTTCTTGGGTTGGGAAATGTATTGCCACATACTTTGTGCAAAGCTACCAGCAGATGACGATACCAATATTCTTCCACACCTCGTAGGTGCTGTTAGGACTTCCTGACCCAGCCACTTGAGGGGCCACTGAGGCAAGGTCCTGCTGTTGCTCCTGTTCGACGTTAAACTGATGTGGAGAGGGATGAGGGTGCAAACGTGGGCGGTATCATGTTTAGTAAGGTCCTACTGCTTTACATCCATATCTTTTAGCATCAAAGGTGGAGGTAGGATGACTTGCAGTTGCAAAATGTGTTAGAGCCAGCTGGCTACCCTTCAAGCACATCAACAGTTAGGCCATGCCAAAGAATTGGAAAGTAACCTGAAGTAAGAGCCGATGTGGCAGTATTCCAAATGGCAGAGGCATATCTGCCACCTTGAAGGCCCGCAACATGTTAGATTGGCACATCTTTGGAAGTTCAGACAGCAGGAATTTGCAAGGAAAATTTCTTCCACTATTTGCCCCTTTTTAAGAAAATTTCAGATTTGTTTTTTGAGGGTAGGACTCACTGCTGTCAGCAATCCTAGTATCCAACTCAAAGGCTTCAATAGTTAGAGCTGTCAAAAAGGTTCAAGACAGCGTTGATCCAAAAGTTCAAAAGCTAAATTGTGTTCTCAGACTCATAATCTCTTTGTACAATTAATTCCACATAATAAATGAATCAGGCTTTGGAATAGTTGCAGTTTTCAAGTGACTTTAAGACGAAGCCCTGCAGATGGGGTGTATTGTTATGGTGAAGGTTAGCAATGACCTTCACTGGAGTCGTTCAGGTGAAATGGAATCATTCCTTGTGGGAGATTAACTTTGGGACTTCCTTTTCTGCTCCAGCCCTGGGTTAAGGCTAGGAGGTCTCCTATTTCCCAGGGTACTTCAGTGCGTGAATTATACCCATGCATAAAGCTTGTTTTCTGATGGATTCGAGCAGTAAACCTTTTATTTAGCTTCTGTATTTTAAGTACAAGGCTAAAGGCTATCAGTCACAAGTAGACAAGAAACGAAAAATGATGCAAAAGGAAGAGAACAGAGAAGAACTTCTCTAAGACCTGCATAGAAGAATAGGGAAGTCAAAGGGCTTTGCCTAGTTTTAAGGTCATACTGATTACAGTGGGGATTTTACTCACACGGATGAAGTAAGCTAAAGGCTTACAAAGACATCCAAACGCAATAGCACAGTGCACAAATGCACTTTAAAGTGTATAGGGACCTTGAGACCACAAGAGTGCTCGTAAAGTTATCTGCCTTTCTAGACACGACAGAATTTTAACATGCTATTGCTAATCTGAGAGAGTCTAAGTAGGAACTAACATTTAGTACCTCTATGTTCGTGTGTTCACAAGTGACAAACTGAAATGCCTCGGATTCCTGTCAGTCTACAAATGAGATATTTGTCAACTCCGATTTGGGGAGGAACGACTTCACGTACTCGTTTGAAAAGGAAGAGCCAGGTGTTATCAAGAACATCTCTGTTGAAGCTGAATTTGAAGAGTTTGGGATTTGTAAATCAAGGCGGCGTCTGGTAGCTAAACACTCATGTTTCATCTATTGTGACTGCTCTGGCTTGGAAAAAATATCTCAAGATATCTACAAATCTCACTCAATCTGTATAGCTACAGCAGCACCAGCGAGCATTGATGACTTTGGTGTATTTTTGAAAACCTTACATAAAGACAACTCCTAATGTTCATTATTTTTAACACCACATAAAAATTCCCGTGTTTATAATCTGTTCGTTTAAGAATGAGAGAACTTCAGGGCTGTTTAATTAAACACAGAATACCCTGCCATTCCCATCTTTTTTTGAGGGGAAAAAATATAACAAAAAAAGAAACAAAATGCCTTGCTTCCTAATGTCATTGTGATGGCTATTTACTTTGTCTACTTTGCATTCACCATTTTGGAAAAATGAATGTGAGCTATCCTGGCTCATTTTATATATATATATATTTAAGATACAGCAAACAAAGTTTTATGTTCATAAAATGCATTCTTTTAATTTTTCAAGGAAGTGTCAATTCTACATTAATATATCTAAATTCAGATCGTACCTCTGTGACAAATGTCTCTAATTATTTCATAGAATCATGCTGTTTTTAAACTGCGTATGTGTCTAACGCTGGCTGGCGGGGGGATGTCAGTTCAGCCATGTACTGTGCATGGGAAGGTTTTTGAACTCATACTGAACTCACTGCAAATTTGGAGCTTTCCTTGACATACTAGGAGAAAGGGAGTCAGGAGTAAGTTATTACACGTTAAAGCAAAAGAGATTCTGTTCTACAAGGCCTAGAAGTACTGAAGACACAGCTGAGCCATTAGTGTGTGTCTTGTGATAACAACCATTATAGTCCTATTCAAATAAGCTTGATTTTCACAGGTGTCAGCCATAATGTTCAACCTGATTCAGGAGACAAGTATTTTCTAGGAATTATTTGCTTGTGGTTTTGCCAGTAATCTTTAAGTCTTAGCTACAAAGCTTCAAAGACAGTTCAGTGCCTACTGAAAGACTTTTATTTTAGAACTTCAGATGGAGGAACAATAAGAGAAAAATGTATACATCAGACCACACGGAACTCCCCCCCGCAGCGAGCAGGAAGGTCGTCTGAGAACTCGTTGGTATAATCAAAGCACGGTTTTGTGAGGCATCATTTTATCGAATCATACAGCGCAGTTCTAAATAGGATTACAAAATGACCAATGTCCATTGGTTAGGATACTTGCTATAGGTTTGAATAAAACCAAAATAGAACCCGCCTGCTCTTAGTACGTCGCAGCCACACTCAGTTCATTCATAAAGTGGTGGTTTGGCCTCTAGAATAGGGAACGCTACCATTTTTGGTCACGTCCCTGTGTGACATTGCACTCATGCTATCTTTAGTACTAGATAGTTTTCAGTTGCTCCTGAGATTTTTCTCTCCACTTAATGAACACTTTTCATACAGGATTCATCTAGCTGAATGATCTGATCCCAGGTTTGATCCCTTCAAAATGTCATACATATGGTATTGCAAATAAAAAGCAAAGAAAAACAGTTTTTGGCTGACATAGCAAGAACTTCTTCAAATTATCACATTTTTAGCTGTGATTTTTCTGATCTTAAAGATTTCTTCAAGCTGATGTGGACAAAAATTACCCATTACCATTATGCTCACATCGTAAATGAATATTAAAGAGTGGGAGATAAGTAATGAAATACAAAACCCTTATCCTGGATTTATTCAGAACATATTGATAAATATGTTTCTTCATTACTGAACAGATCTGCAATGGCATAAATGCAATAAAGATCATATTTTCTGTACATTTTCTAGTGCAATACTCATTCACGTCACTGAAGCCTTTACTACACTTTACCACTTCTGTTGGTGATACTGAAAAAGAGGTCAGAAATTGAGAGGGCATGGAGAAAAGTGTCAAATTTTATACATATATAGTGTACACCCCATATAAATTAGGCACACATATAAGATTGGTCTATTCCTTCCAATTTAGTCCTTTTCCTGAGCTGACTAAACCTCGTCGTCTCCTAGGACGAGTAATGCTGGGCCATCTTCAGCGTTGTTGTTTCAGAAAAGATAGTGTGAAAAACTGGCCTGGCAGGAAGCAGAGGGGGTGTCTAGATAGGGGATTGTACTGACCTCCAGGGGCAGAAAGTTCCAGCCGTGAAGGTTACGCACTTGAGAGGTTCTGTCCCTCTCCTCCACGTACTTTATTTTTGGGGCTTTTTGCTATATCCAGGTATAAAAATAATATTCTTAAAGCAATGAGTAATTGAATTCCTAGAGGACGTATGATTAGCATGTTTGCTAATGTAATTGGTTTTCATCATTCCCTCACCTGGGCTGATCTGAATTTAAAAATTAGTGAATTAGTAAGACTTCACCATAAATAAATGTATCAAATTAATAGCAAATAGTCATCAAGGCATATTTATTTTCAATAGCTTTATTTTGAACTTACAAATCAAAACCACGTACAGCATGTGTAAAAGTTGCACAACAACTTTTAAGGACCGAGTGACCGTTGAGTCACGCTGGGTCTAAAAAGCTGCTTTTAGCGTAGTGAAGGCTCAAACACTGATTTGTAAATTCACGCTCCATAAAACTGAACTATATGGAAACCAACAACGAGGGCAGAGGATTGGGACAGCCATTAACAGTTCCAGCCTTTGCCTTTATCGTAGTCAGGCTACTGAGCATGGCAAAGCAAGCACCTTTAAATTGTTTTGACAGCATTCAGTTTACTAACAAGCACAGCTTCCTCCTGCCTGCTGTGAATCTGACCTGTGACTGACAACATCCTGTAGGTATCATGAAACATGGCACTGCTATCAGACCCGTACACAGTTTGTTACTATCTTTATTCCCTGGTCTATTTCTACTTAAAAAATAGTTTCAGAAGGAAAGAAAATACCTCTCAGTTTTCTTTAAAGCCAAAAGCTGTTTATTATCTGGAAGCTCTCCTCCCTTCTCAGAGCAGGGAATGCTCACCTACCCCTCTGAGCAAGTCTGAGCAAGGGGTTTGTGGAGCCCCAGCGCCCAGGGTGGTGTATTGCTGCCATTCCTTTGGTTACGATTTCTCTGTTTGGTCACCCTGTAATGGAGCAGTCGGTGCTCACGTGGCATTCTGCCGGGGGGGCCGCGCGGTGTGACTTAGGCAGGTAAGAAGAGTTGTGACATTGATAAGAGCCTGTCATGGATAAGCTGAAATGGGATTTAGGAACAGATTATTAATAAATGACTAAGAACTCAACTTTCCATATAATGAAATGGCCTGATCTCAGTTCCTCTAAACCACAGACGAGAAGTCCCTTCCAGTAGAAAGCTACTTTTCTAGCCGTTTTGCTTTGAGACGATTTGTTTGCAGCACTTCTAGCACATTGAGTGTTCAGGCTTGCCTGGGACTCTGGGCGTCGGTACAGTGCAGATGGCAATGGCACTGAAGTCTTATATAAACTTACCATCATTAAAACCTTCTTGCCTTAAAATTTATGGAGGAAATCTGTCTGTGTCTTATGCAGTGGTGCTTCAGCCTTCAGAGGGTATGCAGTTCTCCTGCAGTCTCCTTCCATCCCTGCTTTTTCCCCTTCAGAGTTCCCACCATATCCTCGTTCCCTTCCTTCCATGGGAAGAAGTGCTGACCTTCACGCTCACTGTCATTCTTCACTAATTCACTTTTCTGGTCCTTCTCAACTTTATCCCCATCTCCTCCCTCTGTGTTTTCCCTGCATAGTTTCAGTTTGCGTCAGTGCCACGTCTCCCCCAGAAGCTGTCCATGCGCTGACAAAGGAAGGAGAAGTTCCTGCCCCATCGCTGTGGACTATAGCCGTTCACAGTAGTAGGTAGCCACAGAAGGCTTCCAAAGGCTTGCTATTCCTCTAGGGTAGCCTCACAAGGTAAGTTAAGACACAAAACCTAGCCACAGCTAGCTTTATAAACCTAGCTTTATTCTCTTGCACACATAATCGGTAGTAGGAAGAAAGCACTGATTTTCTACTGAAGTGAAAATCAGTGGGGAGATTTCCTTCCGCCCACAAGCTCTGATAGGCCTGATTAAAAAACCAAACTTGTCCTAAACTTGAAGAGCCTTTCCATTAGGTTTGTAATAGCTGTAGCGTAATTTAAAATTTAAACCACTGCTCTCTTGAAAAATGCAAGTGATGTCCAGCCCACAATTAAATAATATACTTTTTCTAAGGTACGTATATGGTTTACCTAATGCATTTCAGAGTTTTTAGCACTCGTTATTCCTAGAGTAGCACTAGGAGAAGGGAAAGCATTGTTCTGTATTCCTGTAGTTGGTGAGGAGCTGAGAGAGGTGCCAGCCTGGCTGAGAATCATGCAAGAGAATTCACGCAGGCAGCAGATCCAGCTGCATCTCTGAAGTCCAGGCAGGTTCCCCGTAGTCGCTGACCATCCGTCCCCCTGTCAGCCATACAAAGGCAAGGCAGCATCTCCAGGAGGCTGTGTGTTGGCCTGAGCATTCTGCAGACTTCTTGCAACCTGAGCTTGCTGGCTCATGCATCAGACTGAAGCGGAGTGGCAGAGGTGCAGGGCACATTCCTTTCTGCTAGCATGAGTATTGAGAAAAACAGTTTCGTAACACACCAGCCAAGGCGGCCAGAGCTTGGCTTAGAGTTCTGACTTTTTTTTTTAAATGGAAATTAAAAACCAATATCTAGGACTATATAGAAGGGTTATGAGCATGAATAGTGAATCGTAAGCTTGTTCTTTTAATTACTGTTGCATACTTAGAGCCTATTCATGTCTTCAAGAGCCTCAAAGGACCCAATGAAATTGTGATACATCACTTTCAGCCCATGCGAACTTATTTACAGAAAGATGGTAAAAGCATCATTTAAAAGGAAAAGAAAGGAATATAACTACAACTGTTTCTTTCAGGTAGAAACTGAAAGCAATCTTAAACATACCAGGTGCAGAGCAGAACACAGTAGCCATGAATGACATTGCACAGAAAACTGAGGTACGTATCCATTTTAAAGTAATTGAAGTAATATAGTAATTTACAACTGATGCTTGTAAAACAAGTAACTACAAACAACTGCAAAAGACGATTGTATTGTAAGTCTGGCTCGTACTGCTTTTATTTTAAGACAATAGAAGGGTACTCGAGAGTACCTTAAGGAAGACCGTCTGATTTGATGGAATGTGTGAAATACCTTCTTATTGGTATTAAAAATGAATGAAGAGTGCAAAATAAAGGTAACAAAATATGAAGAAACTTTAAATGTTGGGGGAAATTCAGAGCAACGTTTACTCTAATTCTAAAATTTAAATATTAGACTACTTAAAATATTTCTTATGCCTTGATTCACTGAGTAACAGGAACAAAAGCAAATACATCATTACACTACCTACTGTTGGTTTAGGAGGAAAATACGAACCACAAAATGTTTTCAGCCAATTTTCTCAGCACAACTGTATTGACAGCATTTCTGCAGCCATTGCAGTAAAAAGAGAAAAAAACTTCATTGTAGTTCTGAAAAGTAGGTACTTCCCTTCCTGTTTGGACACACTCAGATTAAGCACTGGCAGAGAAGTGTCCGTTCACTTTATCAGCAGCAGATTCCTGCAAGTCCAGTGATCTTGACACTTTATAACATAAAATCACTGGACTTCTGAGTTTCTCTGACTATTAAAAAAGTTAAGTGTATAACATATTGGAGGTTTTAAATGAACTAATAGTACCATTTATAAAACCATGTATGGATGTTGAAGAATTGCAGAAGAACACATACATATTCTATTACATGTCTGTGTGTTTAACATTTATTTTAAATGTGGCGTTAGGGGTAGAGAGCCTCTTTGAGTGCTTATGATTCCAAAGCAACAAGATAAATCTGTATATAATTTTTAAACCCATAGAAATTGAAAGCGTGCATTTACATAGTTCATACACTTAGACTCTAACTGTAACAAATAGCCACATGACTAAGTTTAATACAATGCTAAATGTTTTGAATACTTTAGTGTTTATTACTGTTTAGTTATGAACAAATACTTAATAGATGACAGCTAGTGGCACGAAGTTCATAATCCCAAATGCACTTTTATGTTCTTACATTCTTTCTAATCCAATCTATCAGACTATTTCTGTTCATCTGTTTCAACTTTCTTTTTCTTATCTTCATTCCTCCTGTATCTTCACCAAGATTCTGCTTTCTTCATCTAAACCCGTCCAAAAATCCTATGTGCCCAAGCTTCACAAGGGTGATGTAAAGGACAAATTTGAAGCTATGCAGAAAGCAAGGGAAGAAAGAAATCAAAGGAGATCTAGAGATGAAAAACAAAGAAGAAAAGAACAATATGTTAGAGAGAGAGAATGGAACAGGAGAAAGCAGGAGGTTATTTTCTTTGCAAATATTTTGTGTTATTTTAATAATATTATATGTGAAAATCTTTTCACATTATTTTAAGACAATAATATTGGAATTTTATTTAAGGTATAAAGACAGTTTACTTTCTGTTTTTCACCAACTAGATGAAAGAACTGCTTGCATCTGATGATGATGACGACACAAAATCATCTAAGATAGACAAAGGTTATGTTCCAAAGCTAATAGGTAAGAGGGGCCCAAGTTTAAAGGCCACATAATTCATTAGATAAGTATTAGATCTAGCTACTGAACTGTGTATTTCTTATTCACAGGAACTGTTAAAGGCAAGTTTGCAGAAATGGAGAAGCAAAGGCAAGAAGAAGAAAGAAAAAGAACAGAAGAAGAAAGAAAGCGCAGAATTGAACAAGATATGATTGAGAAAAGAAAAATTCAAAGAGAATTAGCAAAAAAAGCACAGGAGGTATGTTCATCTGATCAAAATAGGGTATAATTGTAAACAAACAAGAAAGTTTTGTATTCATCAGCAAAAATATTTGGTCTTAAGATTTCTGATAGTAGTGGTTTACATGGGAGATTCTGGATGGGATGGAAGTGTGGAAAAAAGTGAAGATAAAGATTCTCTTAACAATCCGTAGGCTAACAATTTTTTAAGCTTGAGTTATAGATAAAACCAGGCAGGCATAAACATGGTAGGAATACGAATCAGGCACAAGTTTTGGTGTCATATACATGTAAAAGTTTATAGAATTTACTAAACTAATTTGAAAATGTTTCTTTTATTTACCAACCTTTATTTTAGACAATTTTGCTTATAAATTAGTGAGTACAGTTCAGTGATAAACTGAGGCGAGCAAGATGTATAAAATGACATTGTCAGACAAAAAAACAAAGATACTAATACAGTAAAAATCATGATTATCATCATGCTTTATTCCTTTGTCACTTTGTGAATTGTTATAGCATCTATATGTGAACAGACTCCAACTTTTTGGATGCCAATAAAGTAAATTTTGTCTTTCGTAAAATTTTACATTGGGGCATCATATTCAATTCCTTTTGTAAGTTTTTTTCAGTGCTGCAAATACTGCAGTGAGGGTAAACATCTAAATGACAGACCAGAACCACAAGCAAATTTTTATTTAACAATAAAGCTAGGAATACTTAATTTAGGCTTTTTTTTTTTTTTTTTTGTAAGAAAAGAAGCAGTGCTCTAAGAGGAGTCAATTTTCAACAAGGACTTGGATAGTATTTTCTACTAAGACTCTTAATATTGTTACATTTCTTGTTAAAAGTACAGTTTTATCTGGCATATATTTAATTTACTTTGAAAGGCAGAATTACATACCATGTAGAATTTTAGAAAGTAAGTTTTTATACAGTAATGTTATATTAAGACACCAATATGAAGCAAATACAATAGACTTTTTGCAGGGAGTTGAGGGGAAGACAATGTCATTTAGATCAGAAATAACCAATAAGCTTACTTTAGCTTCCCCCCACAATTATGGAATGCTCACATGAAGATTGGACATCTAAAGCGCTCTTCTCGATTCATCACTGAAGTATTAAGAATGCTTTAGCGTGCTTTCTGTATGATGTTTTGATGTCATGTTTCCTCTTCCTCAACTAGCTAATCTATCTGAAGTATTCCAACAAAGGTTCAATCAGTACCGTCTCTGTGAATTTAAGTGCTACATACATATCACTGATACAAAAAGAATTTCCAGTTCTTTGTTTGCAAATCTAAGGCAAAGAGCCAAAGTAATGTAATCATATGAAATTCTCATTTAATAGATTGATGACTTTAACAATACGGGAACTGAATCAGCAGCAGAGGTAATCAGATTTTTTTTAAAGAAATGTTCACCTACATTTTTATTCACTTTGTTTTATTAGTGTAATATGGGCTGGGAAAAGTTAGTAGAGGCACAACGTAGTTAATTATAATTCAGCCAGGGAGCTAAGAAATTTTTAAAGCATACAGAAGTGTATATCTGCACTTGAAGCCAATTTATTTAAGTTTGAAATAGAGTATGAAGTGTGAGTAATTTGTGGTTAGGAGAGTTAAGAACACCTCAAATGTAAATATTCAAAGCCACCAGAATGAGGCATACTGGCAATGATACTCTAAATCCTCTGGCTTTGGAAAGTATCATCATAAAGCTCTTTGCCTGAAGCTTGATATTAAGTGGGAATTCTGTAAATATACAGATATTTGAACACTATAGTCAACTGCTTAGTCAACTTTTTTTTTTTTTTAAAATGAACTAATTTAACATATGGGTTTGGAAAGTCTTGAAAATAAACATTTACTTTAAAAAATCTAGGCTTGACGGTCCTATCATCTGTCACTAACACAAGAAAATCACATTCCTACTACAGTTTAAAAAACAAACTAGCGTTACTTTTAAAGTTATTTGACAGTATCCTTGTTAATCATGGTACTTTGTTAAAAAACTTGGGTAAAGCATATTTTGGCAAATAAGTTGTGAAAATAAAAATTTGAAGCAGCAACATCCTTCAAAAACAAATTAGTCTGCTTGGCAAATTACATATTTCCAGAACTACTAGCTTATTCCAACCACAGTATATCCTTTACATAGTAAATATAAGACTGGAAGTAGACTGTAACTACAATTTCTATGTATTCAAAATTTCACCTGTTCTTATCCAAACCATGAATATTTATAATTAATAGTTACTGAAAATATGTAAAGAAATTAAAGAGTTTGCCAGCAGTTATGTTTAAAATATAATTCAGCCTTGATGCTGTTGATATTACAAGAAAACTAGTGACTGTCACAGGCAGATAGGTTTATTCTTGTTAATACTCAATAAAAGCATTTCTTTTGGAAGCTTTGGTGCACACAGGTAAAAACAACAGTTTGATTAAGAAATAAGTCTACCTAGAAGTCAAGCTTTACAAAAATATAATAAATATCTTTTTGGACAGGAAGGGGATGATTCACTGCTGGTTACAGTAGTGCCTGTAAAACCCACCAAAACACCTGGGAAGATGAAAATAAACTTTGAAAACACAGGAAAAGAAAGAGCAGAACAAAAAGACAGACAGGATGAAGAAATGAAGCTAAAATACGAGGAACAAAAACAATTCCTTAAGGAAACCAAGTGCCTTTCATTTGTCATGGTAAACCACTCATCTAAAAATACCTAAGAAGTAAATATGCAGTATTTAAAATGTAACTTTCATTTTTTGTACACAGGGTGAAAATCAAGACTCTGAAACACAAGAGCCTCTGTCTCCTGGTAAGCTGAAAGTCACATTTGAAGAACTTGAAAGACAAAGACAGGAAAATCAAAGGCGGCAAGCAGAGGTAGAAGCAAAACAGCGTTTAGAAGAGGAAAAACGTGCCTTTGAAGAAGCTAGACAGCGAATGGTAAATACGTGTTTCATACATGTTGTTACAGAATTTTCATACAGGATATGCCTTGACATTCTCTCCTGCATTTGATTCTTATTTTTCTTACTGCTTAACTGTATTTCAAGATGAAAATTGTATCACCACTAATTTTTGAAATACATGTTTCTGATCTTAGTTTTAACTCAGTAACCATACTGGCATAATTCTGTAGACATTCTTTTAGTAAAACCAGGACATTTCTGTGTTTTAAATTTGTCAGCAATCTTACCAGTTTTTATATCTGCACTTTGTAGCACCTCAAGCTGTAAATCCTCAAGAAGAAAAGTAGTTGTCTGTTTTCATCTCAAATAGTACTTCATATGTTTCAGTAACCAATTTTTATGAAAACATTCTGTAGTAACAGAATACTATTTCTTATTCCCATATTTATTATATAAATGAGAGATAAGAGGGAAGTTGTTTTTTATGTTTTTATGAAGAAAGGGAAAAAAGATAAGTCAGCTCTCTTGTACATAGTGGCATAAATAAAAATATACTAGAAATTACTAGATTGAGCACCAATTTGTCAGAAATGTTGCTCACAACTCCTGTTTCATATTACTTGGAAACCTACCCCCATTCTTTGTCATAAGCCAGACTTACTTTAGTTCAACTATAAACAGACCTCACTATATTTTTTGTTCTTTGATCATACTGAAGGAATCATACACTTAGTATTAGCATAAGATACACCAAATAGTTTAGTTCTGTATTTCGTCACTTTGCCATACTCTATTTGCAAAAGCTTTCTTTGAAGTTCTGTATTTAAATACCTTTCGCCTGTACAATCTCGATCATTATGACTTTGTTCATTCACACACAAAGATTCATGAGTCTTGGATTTTCATCTTACATGACATCTTTTAAAATATTATTTCTAGGAGTTTGCCAACTTTAACTTAAAAAAGAGTGTAAATATAAATGACCATTCTTGGACAAACAAGATCACTATATTGACTATATTTCAAAAATATTCAAGAAATTAATACTCAGGGAAAAACAAAAACCAAACAAACAATAATAGTATTAAAAAAAAAACCACCACAGAACCTCCAGAAAGCCGAAACACTGAAATTCCCAACTGGCCTAAACTGGGAAGGTTCTAGGTTTAGGCAGATGCCAAAATTGTAGTTTATTCCCCACCCCACCTCCTCGTCCCCTCCTTGAAAAATCACTAAACCTTTCCA
>VXAL01010925.1:0-30433 GCA_013399475.1 Chauna torquata | reverse complement strand
GGCCCAGCTCCGCAGCTCGGCCCGGGATGGGCGCTGCTTCCTCCCTCGCTTGCCACGGCTGCTGCGTCGGGGCCCATGGGCGGCTGCCGTGGCGGAGCCGGGGCCCCGCGCTCTTCGCTCCGTCCGGTCCCCTGGCCAGGTGCGGCTGCCACCGGCTGGCCCTGTGCCGGAGGGCCGGCTGCTTCCCCGCACGGGCAGCTTCGGGGAGGGTGAGGGTGCGCGGGAGCAGAACGTAAGGCGAACGTAGCCTGGTCCTCGCTTGCTATTGTGTCTCAACGGGAGAGCTGGTAGTGGAAAGGGAGAAGTGGTAAAGCTCGGTTGTCGTCCTGCCAGCGCCTTGCTGGTTTCCCCTGTCTCCCATAAGCGAAGCAGGGTCACGGCAGGTCAATATCCGAGTGCACCAGGTCAGTGCTTAACGTCTTTAAAGAGTCCCTAGGTGCTGGAAAAAAATGTAGTGTTTCACTAAATCACATGCTTCTCAAAGTGACGCGGACTCCTTTTCAAGGTGCTGTTACGATTCTTCCTCCCCTTGAGAAAGGGTATTGTCTGGATGCTGAAGCTTTCAGTGCCTTTTGCTGTTAAAGGCTGACATTTAGCAGCATAATGCGCTGGTGTGTTCTGGCCAGAGCAAGCTTTGAGAAGTCTCTGTTTGGCCTGGGAAAAGCTCAGGTCTTAGCTGAGGCTTGCACCCCAGTGCAGTACCCTGTGCCCTGTTTAAGGGACTCCAGGCTTAAGCAGAATGCCTCTGAATTTAATAGCAGGAATAGCTCTGGTAGCATAGTAGTGTGTGGTGTTGGAGGGAAGGGGATTTTACAGTTGATTTGAGCACTGAGTAACTGTAACTGTTAATTTCTACCGCAGTCTTTATTAAGAGGTTCAAAAAGAAGGATTATTTCCAGGATGATGTTGGTAGGACTAATATTACTTATTCCGTGAAAGTATGGACCTTGACCCCAGGTCATGCAGGAAATGTGTTTTGAGACAGGAGTGGGATCAGGATCTCTGGCTCCTGGGCTGTAACTTGCCAACTGGGGGAGGGGAAGAAAACCACAGCATGTGGCATTGGATCCTAAAAACAAATTCCGATCATGTGGGATGATAACAAGCCAGATTGCCAACTTACACAAGTTGGCAGACTTGACTCCAAAGGGTCCAAATTGCTTAGCTGGTGCTTGCTATTCCAACAGGAATTTGGTGCTGTGAAGTTAGACTGCTTTGAATGTGTGGGGAAAAGTATGCATAACTAGTGATCAAATCTAGCATGCTCATTTTTCAGATAAAGACAGTGTGTATTTATCCTGCAGTGGCACTCGGGTTTTCAGGAAAAGGTTACTTGTGGACAGATGTTGTCATGGAAGACCTAGAAGCTTGTCCTGTTTTGTTAAGATGCAAGCGCTAAACCGCTATAAGGAATTTTGTCTCTGTAGCTTGTTACTTCTGTAGTGGTTGTACAAGATCTTTCTTTGTAGCTGAGAGGTGTCAGAAGACCGCTGGATCTGTAACATGGCCCTTAAAATGCAGGGTGCAGCTACTACACAGCATGGCAGTTCTGAAAGGACAAGAAGGTCCTGTGCAGCCCCTGCCAGATCCTTGTCAGCAAAGGTGATAATGACAGAACTTAATTTCCATTATTTGTGGGTTGGCTATCTGTAGAATAGTGAAAATATGATGGGAGTTGGTAACTCATGCAGCCCTCAGCAGATCCAAGGCCGACAGGTACCTTTGTGGAACTTGATTGGCTGTTGCTGGTGCTGTGGTCCTCTGGCTGAAGGGGGCAAACATTGTCAGCTGCTGGGGGGAGCTTGCATTTTGCTTTGCAGCTGTGGGTGAGTCAGTAGTTGGATACCTAATCTGTGCATGCAGTTTAGATTTGTGAACACTTCTGACTACTTAGCTCAAGGTTACTCATCTGCTGTTCCAACCTGATGTGTAATGCATGGGAGATCTGCTGTTCTGTGAGCTCACTCTGAGCTGTGCGTGCTGCCAGAGCAATATAATTTAAAAAGCTTTTAATGGATAACTAATAACTGCCAAGCAGTTACAAATAACTGTATGTCAGTTCTTGTCTCATGCATAGATTTCTGTGTTGAGTCCAGCCTCTGATAGTTTGCAGTGAACTATTCATTGGACCCTGTAAAAGTCTCTCTGTGATGCTGATTTTCCTAATAATGCTATAGATGTCTCTGCAGAAGTAAGGTTGCACAGCTGTGCTGCAGCAGGGCCTGTTTTTGTTTTCTCAGCTGATACTTCTGTTCTGTGCAACCTGCACAACAACCTCAAATATTTTTTAATGGATTGAGGAGGCATAATTGGATTCAGTGCAGTGCAAGTTACAGTAACATATGTGAGCTGGAAGGATTAAGGCTGTGCAGGCGGGTCGTCTTGTTCAAGAAAAATCTACTTTAATTTCTGCAGTGAAAAGTTGTTGGTGTTTCCTGTCAGAGCAGATTTAAAAAGGGAGGGGAGAAATACAAAGTATAATTGCGGTTTGTTTTGAAAGGAGATTAGAGTTCAGGCTACCAGATCAAGGCTGCATTTGGGGCTTGGGGGATGAGAATGATAAACTCGGGTCCCTCTGGAAGAGCTCACAGATGAATGTGTTTATTCTTTCCTTCTCTCCTGGTCTGCAGCCTGTGACCTCCATGCTAACCTGCCACCTGGACAGAGGGAGAAGTGGGGGGGCGGAATCACACCAGGGTGTTCGAAGTAAACTGTCCTTAAACAAGTGAAAGTTAAACTATTCACAGACATGCTAGTTAATGAGAAGAGTGGGAATTCTGTCTGCTTCAATTTCTTTTGCAATATTAATGAATTATTGGTCACTTGGTGCAGGTGAGTGCACTGAGTGAACCTTCTGTCCTCTAGAGAAACAGGAGGTAAGGGAAGTAACTACCCCATGGCTGAAGTCCTGGCCTCAGCTCAGCCCTCTGCTTCACTTTTCTGCCCCACCAGGGTATGGCTTGTAAACCTGAAATGCACCATTTCAGAATCATTTGGAATTTCCACTGAAGATAGTTAAGTGCCCAAATATATCAGCATTTGTGAATCCATTTTTTAGATTTTATGTAGACTGTGGATAATGGACAGCGCAAGGTAGGGCAGTACTAGTGTTTAGGTATTGCAGTGTGGGCTGGCAGTCAGCTATCTGGGGTAGGTGACGAGCAGTCCTGTGGGATGTGGCTGTCCTTGCCTGCAGGTGATAATGAAGCAGAAAGGTTGTAGGGGAGTCTTAGGGCATGCTGCTGTAGTGACCTGAAACCCTCAAGTGGGAGAATATACAGATTCACCCAGCAGTGCATAACAGCAATGTTATATAGGAAGGAATTAGGAGGCCTGAAGGCAGCGCTGTGTTGCTGGGGTTTATTGAAGGTCTGAAACCCAAGGAAGTGATCCATTGGAGGGGGCTGGGGGGGGAAGGTGCAAATTACCACTAAAGGCTCAGAGGCGCATATACACATACTGGGATGTGAGAAGGAGGTCTGATAACACATGAGCCGAAGTGCTACAGCCTGCCTGCTGCTGCTCCCTCTTTGCAGACGGTGCACGCAGGAACTTGATTATCCTCATTGCCATACAGAGTCTCTGGGGGTTAAGCTTGTCAGCTCTTATTGCAACACTGAGAAAATGAAAAATGTCTCTTTATAATGGACTTGCCAGAAACAGGCTGTAGCTTGCTGCATCAGATGGCAGTACTCAAAAGAGAAACAGTATAAGGATGCATAAATTTAAATTACCACTGGTATTTACATTAAGGACATGCTGACTATCAGCCTTGTACATCCTATTTAGTACTCTTCATTAAGAAGTCCGGGTTTCACTGCAGTGATCTTTTCTTTTAAGCTGAATTCTAAGAGATCAAAGCTTAAGCTACTGTGTTGTCTCTCCAGTTTGAAGCTGACCAAGAAACTTGAGTGGTGAATGTTTGCAAGGTAAATTCTTACTTGTGGTGTGAGCCTGTCAGAGGGTAGAATTAAAGCAAAGATTAGAAGTTGTGTGACTTTATGCTGATTCTCTGTCATAGTGCAAGGTGACATTTGATGAAAGCTTAAAGGTATTTAAGAGTTGATAAAAGGGAATTTTTAATGGAAGTTGTTGTTGTAAGATTAGTCAAACTTCTGAGAGAATTGTTTGCATTTTTTTATATTCTGGGAATGATTAAGGTTCAAACTGAACATGGTCCCCGCAGGGCATTTGCTGTGCTCAAGAGGGATCTCAAACTTCCTAGCGAGGGTGGGAATATGTACAGTTGCACTAAATTGAAATTCAAAATTGGAAAGTTAAGGCATGGATATTACATCCCTCTTGGGCCTTATGTGTAAGGAAACTATGGATGTATGAAGCTAGAGAAAGTGTCCCAGGCCACGGTGGAATTGTCCCCATGGGGGTTCTTGAACCTTCCTCTAAAGGTGTTGGTTAGGAGCCACTGTACTGCTGCTTTGGCTGACAGACTGGTTAGCGCTGCTCTTGTGGAGAGCAGCATGTGTCAGAACAGCTTCAGTGCCAGCATGCTATTGTGTAGCTAGTCTCCCTTGCCTCTTGTATGGTCACTTCAGTAACGGTTTTGTTCGGAAGCCTTCTCTTCTTGTTTGAACCCTGAGGCTTTTCTCTGTCTCTCAGCTTGGCCCAAACATGGGGTCCTGAGTCACAACATTTCTGTCCAGGAACTCTTCCAGGTTTCCATGCTCTCTGTTGAAAGGCTACCAGTGCTTTCTTGTCTGACCTGCCAGTTGAGTAACAATCCTGGGTTGAGGATTTGGGCCTGTTAGCACTGCTACTCTGAGCAAATCAGGCTCCCTGGCAGTGTGGAGCTGGTGTAATGCCCTGCCCCATACGGTGTGCAGGGGGACTCCCCTGGGGAGAAGGTGGCTTTGGGAAGATGGTACTGGTGGAACAGAGCTGGAGAACATTGTCCCCCAGGTGCCTGAACTGTTGCTTATTCTGACCCATTGGAAGGAAGAGGGTATTGGACAGTGCTTGTGCATCCTGAGCTCTTGTGCTGGACAAAGCAGCTACTTGGATTCAAAAGTGCTGAATTTCAGTGATCATCCAGGTTTGCAGTGTACCAAGAGCAAGACCTTGAGCAAGGAAATCCTGGATACCAAGAAGTGGAGATCTGTAACCGGCAGCCTATTGCCTTGGCCACAGAGCTGCTGCTGCTGATTGGGCTTGGCTTTGCACTTGACACCGGGCTCTAATGTCTGCATCTCACTGTCACCCTGCAATCTTCTAGGGCATTCTGGACACTGCTGCTGCTGCTGCTAATAGTGATATTATGCTGCACATTAGCTTTTATTGCTGCTCTGTTTACATGCTTACTAGAGATGAATGCTGCAAAATGCTCTGGGTTGCTGAGGGGAGGCTGCCAAAGCAGTCTCTTACACTTCTGCTCTTGTGGAAGTTACTCTTGCTTCTCAAGCCAAATGACTGGGAGAAACCATAGCCGTTTGGGGAAGGGAAACAAAAGGCCTGTATGGATGTCTGTCCTCAATTCTGAGCAAATGCTATCTATCCCTGTCAGCTATGCAAATTGTGCACGCTGTGTGTGTGCTTTCAGTGGACGTGCATGTTCCTCAAGAAGAGGCCAGTGTTTAAACTGACCTGCTTGGTTGCTGCGTGGCCATGGGCTGGTTTCCTTCATTTCAGTGCATTGGCTCTCTTGGCTCTTCATCTGTATGATACTTTAATTCCTTTTCAGAGTGCTTCAGGAGTCAATGTCAATGAGCCATCAGATCTGAAGAAATACATAAGCTTTAGAAATAAAGGGATCCAGGCCATTTTAAGTGCAAACATCTGGCCTCTTCAGAAGTAGGTGGCATAAGGGGTGTGAGGGATGGCTTGGTGCAGAGGAGCAGCTCAGGCCCCGAACAGCAGCAGGCTGAAACTGGGCTGTGGCCGTTGCATGAAGTGCTGCACTGTGGACTTCTCGAGGTAGTCACATCACTACAAGGATATGGGTTCTTGCTGCTTTCGTTGACTGTGGAAGCTGCTGGAATGGCTGGCGAGGTGCTGCTGCTGGCCCTGGCTGGCTGCATGGCCTCCACTGGCTCCCTGGCCGGTTGGGCTGGTGGCACTGAGAGGCTGGGCCCTGGCTTCCCCAGGCAGCTGCGGGCATGGTGCAGCCAGGGCTGTGTTGGGGCACAAGCTGCTCTGTGCTTCTGTCCCCTCCTCTGCCTCAGCAGGCTGTGAGGCAAGGTAAGCAGCTGGGCCCAGCGGTGCTGCCCTCCCTGGGAGGCCTGCAGCTGGTGGGATCCAGGCACACTGGCTCCTGCTGCTCTCTGGTTGTTTGAGAGGAGCTTTAGGTCTTTGCGTCACCTTTGAACCTCTCTGTAGAGCTGTGCAGTGATGGAAGAGGGGGCTGGTGTGGGGCACAGCGGAGGCACCCGGCAGGCACAAGCCTCGCCTTGTCCTCCAGTCCCTGAAGCAGTGGCTCAAACACTGTTCAGGGCTGGAGGAGCAAACATGCAGCGATGAGTTACACCAGTGCCAAGTGTGGGTATGGTGTGTAGCACTCCTCCTGTTGGGGCTTGTCTAGGGGAGGCGGCTTACCTGGGGAGAGAGAGAGGGGGCTGTTGCACATGCAGAGGAACCTCTTCCTCACCTGTCATCCTGGGTGTTAGAGAGCTTTAAAGAGCAAAGATGAAAATGTCTGCCATCTTGCCTCTTTAAAGTGCTGTGCTTTGTCCTGTCAGACTGACAGACATCCCGCTGCAGTCTCCAGGCCTGCTGCAGCTCTCAGCAACTACCCCAGCACGTGTGTGGCGGCACTCCAGCAGAGTTGGAGTTGTGCACTCACTCTGCAGAGCGAAGCAGAACTCTGGCTAATGAGGCCTCCTTGAATCAAAGGACAGAATTGGGCCAGCCACTTAGGCTGCTGTTTTTGCAACAGCAGTAAACTTTGAAGCCCTGTCTTCTGGCACTGCTATTTGTGTGCTTACCTTTGATTTTTTTCTAATTTTTAAGGTCTCTCAATATCCAGGGTGCTGGGAGAGGCAGCTCTAAAAATAACTTTAGAGGCTGGTTATTTTCAAAGTTGTTGTTTCTGCTTCTCTCAGATTTCTTTCCCTTTTGTTGATAATGTCTTCTACTGCTGCAAGGTCTGGTTCACACTTCATCATGTGTTCTGCTCTCTTCTACTTCTTGCTCTGTTAACAAACATGCTTAGGGTATGGGTGATGATGGCACATGTTCACATAGCTGGTGGATGCAATTGCAATTCTGTCTGAACTAGATTATGTGCCAGGAATACTGAAGCCACATTGAAGAATGAATTAACCATTTTGAAAGGGTAAAACAATAGTTTGTGAAACATGGTGCCCATCAGGTACTGTCCTGCAGATGGAAACATGCTAGTGTGTGTTCCTCTGTGGCTTGGACTAGTGGGATTCACAGGTGGCAGGGGCTGCAGGAAGACCTGTTGTGCCATTTCACTGAAGAGTGTCACAGGATGGCTTGGTTTTAATGGCTGGGTGAATCCCAGCAGTAACTCTAGTTGCTGTTCATGCCTTAACTCAAGCCCTGCTGTTGTATGTGAAATAACTGTACCAGCTCCTACCTCAGCCTGGTGAAAGTGTTGTGTACAAAGACTCAGATGGATTTATGGCTGAGAAATGCTCCTGCTGTAGTTGTTAAGGGTACCTATTAAATGTGGTTTATGCTAATTCTTATGGTGTGATGATCTTCAGCATCACTTTTTAAGCTGACTCAGAGTTTTTGCCAGCTGTGCCTCTTATCACAAAACAGCTGTTCTCCCAATGACTGCCCAGTCTCCACATGCCACAAGCCAGCCAGGGCTAGGACCTGTGTGCTCAGTTTCCCCTGTCAAGAGTGACAGGCCTCTCCTTCCCATTGAATTGCATGAGAAGCACAGAATAGGTCTGCTCATTGCAGCTCTGGTAGGCAATGTTACCTTTGAAGGCTTAACCACAGTTCATGAACATGGTCAGTATTGCTGTGCTTGAGCTGCTGTGTTAGCTGCAGCTGTTCTCGCTCCAGCTAGCCTGAGTTTGTCCTGTGGCTTACACCTTCATGTTCGTTTTCTCAGAAAGTAACCCCAAGCATATTCACATCCTGCTGCAGAGTTTAGGCTACCTGAGAAGAATGCTGTAAAATGTATTCCTGAATGTAGCTGGCTGGCTGAATTTATGGACAAGTAGAGGTGCCTGAGGCTTAAAGCCCAACTGTGGTATGCTCCAGTCATCTGCTCTGCCCCAGGGACTTTCTAGTACCTTTGTGCTGCTCGAGGCCACTCTGCAGCAGTACAGCTAGCTGTTACCTCATCTCTGGGACTGGAGCAAGTTTTTCCTGGTCATGTGCTGAAGGATGGAGTGTGGGGATCAGCCAGGGAATTGGATTTGGCTTAAACTGTTCTGGTGCTGTTGGGGGCATGTTAACTAACAGTGGCAGAGATTGGTTCTCTTACAGCTCTGGAGATTGAAAACAATGTGATATAGATACCTAGAAGGTGCGGATCTTGTTCATATCATCCATTTCAAATCCCAAGTCTGTTCTATGCTTGAAGGTAGTCTTAGCTGGCATGATTCACTTGCATGGATTGGCAGCCTTGGGTTGGTTTCTTTTGTGTATTCCCCCCCCACGTGTGCTAATTGTAGCAAGTTGAAAGGAACTTGGGAAGATTTGCTTGAGTGATGGGCTGAGAAGCCTTGATCAAGCATGTGGGCAGGCTACAATGGAAAGGAGAACTTGATGTGAGGGAAGAAAAATGGTATCTGTGATCCAGACTGTGCTCTGTTCTTAGAGCTGGGAAAGAGGCTAATGATGTCATGAATCTTGAGTCTGGAAGGGCTTTTTATGCATAGCCATGGTTTGGGTGTCTTAGGTTCACCTGGCAAACTAAAAGCAAGATTTTTATTGTTGGAATGATGTACTTTCTCCAACAGCTTCTCTTATTTCTGTCAATTACTATGGTTCCAACCACAAAAGAGCTTTTTCTCATTGGCCTCCTCCTGTTCTGATTCAGTTGTGTTGCGCTGTCACCATGGAGACCATCATGATGTCACATGCTATGGCGTCACTGAGAAGTGGCTGGGAGGCAGTTGATATTTCCCCTCACCCCATCCACCCCAGCAGTCAGTAGCTGGGAGGAGGAGGCAGAACAGCTTAATAGATCTCAAGGATGTTACAGAGCTTTTAAATGAGGCTGAACTGCTGTTGCTGGTGGAAGAGATGTAATATAACCACTTTTTTGAAACTGTTCATTGCCATGTCTGTTGTGTTGAGCTTGCTTTAAAAAAGAAGTGTATATATATATATGCCAGGAAGCCCAAAATCTCCAGCTATCACAGTGCTGCTTCATGTGAGCCTTGTTAACAAATGCTTGTGATGCCAAAAACCCAAGTACCCACTCAGCTGTGTTCCAGTTGTGTTGTGGCAGGCTTGGTGCTTTTTGTAGCTGGGTAACAGGTATACTGAGCTTGTTTCATTAGCTCTGATGTCAGTCAGAAAAGGTGATGTCATCTTTGTGGCAGTATGAGTGACTTTTGGGGGTCTCTTGCTACCTTTGCAGCGCTTTTGAGACAGCTGTTTCCATTGTGGGAATACTTAACCACATAATGGGGTAGCAGGGCTGCTCAGAGCTGTGTGATGAGATCACGAAGGCCAACAGGATTTGACTTGTATGCCCTCGTGTGAGCTCAGTGGAGATGGTAATGTAGCAGAGAACTGGGCTTCTTTCATGGCTTAATTCTGTTATTTGCCAAAATGCTGGGAACTTGCATCTTATTTCCAGGAATGCCATGACTCATCATTGCTAAGACAATGTATGAGAATGTGTTCTGGTTTGTACAATCTCTTCCATGCATTTGTCCTCAGCTTTATCCATTTTTTGTAAGCTATCTGGCTGTTTTAGCACATGGCAGTGTATTGTCTTGAGCTACAACAACCTCCTCAAATATTAGTCTCCTCTTGGTTAATGGAAAGCAGGACTCTGTTCTTCAGTGCTTGACCTGGCAAACACATAGCTAATGGTTTTTAATTATTTGTTGCCTTTGAAAAGGGGCTTTGTCATAGCTATCACAGGTTCACCCTGCCTGTAACCTTTTAGTTTGCATTGTTCTGGTATTAGGGAGGAAGAAATGCAGATTTCCCCTGCACATGGGGTGTAGCTGGAGCTCTGGGATGAGACTGGGATGCTCTCACTGTGCTGGCCCTGCTCTTCAGCAGGGACTTTGTGCATGGCACCTGTACCAGTTAGCTTGGGCTGTTCTGGGTTATACTGTATTGGGCCTGGTGCTTGCTTGGCAAGCACAATAGTCCATCTTTTCCCTTGTGCTTTGCTTGTTCTAAGCAGCCTTGTGTTCAGACAAAAGGGATAAAATTTCATGTAAGACGGAAGCTGAAACAAGTTGACTTTTTTAGTGAGAAATTTCTGGCTGTTTTCCTGAAGGGATCAAAACCGTTTTCAAACAGTTCTGCTGACAGATGCCTATTTTTCTAATTTACTTTGTGAATTGCTGGGTTTTTAAGCTGAAAGACTAAAGCAGCTCATGGCATGAAGACAGTGTTCTTCACTGTGTCCATTTGGAACCCTGTAAGTGTCATGTTGAGGGGAAGAATGTGACTGAAAGGCCAATTGCATTTGAATCCATGTTAATTTGCAGTGGTGTTGATCTTAATATAGCTAGCTGTCTGGCCAGCTTGGTTAAAAACTGAAGGGGGTAAAAAAAAAAGTTTAGTTCTCACCTGACATAGGTCACATCTGTCCTGATAGTTACAAGGGATGTGGAGCAGCCTGTACGAAGCCTACTTGACTCTTAAGACTTCTGGCATAATAGTTACTTCAGAGGACAAAATGGATGCTAAAAAGTCTAAGATTAAAATTGCTCAAGACTACAATTTGCAAACATGTCATTCAGGAAAAAAGTTAATAGCTCATCTGTAGTTACACATGGTCTGTAAGTTTATATATATTTAGCAAGCTTTCAGTTTTCAGTGTGTGTAGAAAACTACCTCATTTCTGGGAAGGATAAGGCAAAGTTTCCCTTACGTACAGCAAAACGGTTAATTCCAAAGTAATTGGAGATTTCCATTAAAGGCTATGAACAGATTGCTTACTAGAGGGAAACTAGTCCTTTTATTACACATGGGCTTGTCTAACCAGTTATTCCCAACAAATTCCTTTATTTCCCAGCAACTCATTTATGTAATGGCTTATTTCTTCAGAATGAGACTGCACATGGAGTTTCTTATCCCCCAGATTTATTTATGTGCCCTAGGGAGTTAACTGGTTGGGGGTAATTCTGTGGATGAGTCTATGATCCAGTATTCTCAGTTGCTTTGTTCTTATGCCAGTGATGACTTTTGGCATACTTGAATACCAAGTATATATCAGATAATCTGAGCACCAGATAATTTCTACTACTAAATTCTGAATAATCCATTATATGTAGTGAGTTTGATGGAAGATGCTATGTGGTCTGCTTTTGTAGTCCTGTCTTTCAAAAAATGTGAAGTACCTGACAGATTTCATGATCCTTCATGGGGCAACTTGGAAGCTCTTCTCTTTTCCCCATCAATTCAACAGGTAGCTCCTGCCACTGAGAAATGGGTTCATCCAGCTCTGAATGGGCAGAACAGGAGCAGCTCTCACAAGTGACAAATCTGAGTGTTGCTTACTTTTTGATAAATTCTTCCATGGCTGCTGTTATACAGCCAAACATAAACTAGGTCAGCATTGTGCTGCCTTGGAGAGCAAGAGGTTGGCAGGAGAGGCAGAGACCTCTTGTCTGTTGCGGCTACATGGACACCAGTGCTCCAGGCTTCCTTGCTCATGGTCTGCAGCCTGTTATCTGCTTCCAGCAGGAGGTTTACACTGACCACCTTGTACTTCAGTGCAGATGCTTTAACTTGCATTTGCATTGTATGAGATCTTCTTCCACCACACCAAACCCTTTTCCTACTTACAGATGTATTGAATGAATGTAATCTCTCAGACTGGCTTGGCTGGCATTTATAAAAATTGGTGCACTGCAGAAGGAAAAACTGAGATGTCAGCCAAGGTGGACTGAGCACTTGAGGATAGGAACAGAACCAAATTAATATCATGCAAGTCAATGTACTCTTCTGTGTTCTCTGAAATGTAGACATAAGGGCACATATCTGTCACTCAAAAAGCTTTAAAAATATTTGGCTGTAGATGATCGCCTACAGGATGGTAAGCAGTTTCCAAGCTTAGAAGGGAAGAGTGGGATACTGACATCTTTTGCAGAATAACCCTCCAAAATGTATCTGAAGTATTAAGGAAAATGACATTCCTGTCTGAGAGATAAGGTAGTGAAAATCACTACAAGTTTGTCTGGGCATCTTTCCAGCACTGAAGTTTGAGACATTCTTTCAGCAGCAATTGGTGAAGGGTTGTGACACCAAGTGCTTGCTTGTTCAGATTGCAAGTCAACAGATTGTGTGCTGCGAGCCAGGACCTGGAGATGAAAATCAAGTTGTCTTGTGTGATCTCTGATAACGACTTCGAAACTAGAGCTGCCTGATCCTGTAGCAGCAATGGCCATGTATATTTGTTCAAAGGTAAACAGAGTTCCTGCAAACATCACACTGAGATGGAGGTTAACAAGATATGGATTTGTGCTCAAAGCAGACTTGCAGAGAAGTAGATGATGCAGAGCTGACAGGTGCTCTTAAGATGACACTTGAGTGACTTGACTTTTAGTATCTGGAAGCCTTAGGCTCTGATCTAGCTAAGCTGCCATGCTTCAGAGTGATAGAGTAGAACTTTTTTTTAAGTGTCTCTTCACACTTAGTAACTGCTGGTCAGTGAGTGGCAAGAGATAATGGAGTCCTTCCCTCTGCTTTAAAGAAAAATACATTTGCTCTTTGTCTCGTCTGTTCTTTTCCAATCCCTCACCAGAAGGAAAACAACTTACTGAACCAAGATATGTGCTTGCCTGGACTCTTTCCACTCATGTTGAGCATTGCTTACTAATACAGTGTCATGTGCAGGGCAAGCATAAAGAAGACAAGGGTAGCACTTTACTGTTTCAGTCTTAAAGACATCCTGGTCTAGCCAAACACAACACGCTTCGAGGATATGGATCAGTTCTGTGTCAGTAGTACTTGCGTTTTTTCAGACAGGCTTACTGCACTGTGGTTTGGGCAACACTGAGTAAAGATGGGATGGAAACATAGGTGGATAATACTGTCAGGCTGCACTGCTTGATCTGAAGTCCTGCTGCTGAAAGCTAAGCTGCTGGTTTGCCTCAACGGTGCTCAGACTGGCTGGTGCCAAAGCCTGTTTGCAGGATTGTTAGAAGCAAGTCTGAAAGCCTTCAGGCTTGACCACGGAGGCAGTGTAACCACGGGCAGTACGTGTCCCCAGAAGCTGCAGAACTTGTGTGTTTAAGCCCTTGCCCAGGTTTTCCAAATCCTTTGAGGCTTTCATGGGGAGAATGCATGCAGGAGGAAGCTGGTTCAGGAGTCAGCTGTGCATGCTCTGCTGTCATGCTGACAGAGCTATGGTCATATTTTGTCTACTCATTGTGTACAGCTGGCTTTGAGTTATTAGCAGCCTTTCTTATTTGAAGGGGCAGTGGATGCTGTTCAGTTGGCCTCCTGTACTGAGGTTCTCAGAGTCTGTTCATCTGTACCACAGCTGATTTATGCCAAGCTCAGCACTGCTTGTGACTGACTGTGACAGCTTACGGCTGCATCAGCTTGGAGTGTGTCTTGTGTAATGTGTGGCGGTCCAGTGAGCAGGGTCAGGCTGCTGGTGGAGTCTCTTGCTA
This sequence comes from Chauna torquata, assembly GCA_013399475.1. NCBI lineage: Eukaryota > Metazoa > Chordata > Aves > Anseriformes > Anhimidae > Chauna > Chauna torquata. The sequence goes on along the minus strand of VXAL01010925.1, from coordinate 16,682 downwards.
AGGAGCACTGATTGCAGTTCTCAGCTCTGTGGGCTGGTCTGTTGGTTACTGTTATCCTGTATTGCGAAGTGGTGAAGATTGGAGCTAAGGCTTCTACACAGCTACAAACATGAATGTGGGAAGGAAATAGTCCAGCACTATCTCCAGAAGGGGGAACTTTGCATGTTCAGCAGTGGAACTTATGCCTGCGTGAGCTTTCCCTATGCAGTTTGTACATGTTCCAATATCTAATGTAAAACTAAAGATAGTTCCTTTTTTTCCTCTTGTGGATGAGATTTATGAATATTTTCTTGGCTGCCTTATGGTGAAATCCTTGACAGGACAAAGGAGTAAGTTTCCAGAGTAAGGATTCTCTGAATAGGTCTAATTTTTTCAGGTATTGTTAAATACTTCCAGGAAGCAGAATGCTCATTTACACACCTGAGTTAGTACTTCAGAGCCTGTCTGGCACCAAGGCATGAAAAGCTGGTCTGCTCTTCTCAAAGTTACTGTAACTGGCTGTTTCAAGTGCTGTGATTCCAGCTTTGCTCATGCTCCTTAGAGTGCAGTAGCTTAACTGTTTCTATACAGTGGTCATTTCTTGCCTTGAGACAGCAAGTGCTTGTTGCTCACCTTGTTATGCTGTACAAAGTTGTCTGCAGAATTTGCCAGCTGTAAGTGGAACAGGGATGGGAAGGGGGTCGGCAGGGTCCTTGTCCATGTAGAGAAACTTATGCTTTGTTGTTTTTGTGGGTTTTTTGAAGTGCAGACTCCCTCCAAAGTTTCACACTGTTTTGCTCTTGGGTTCAGTTTGTCGTCTTTCCCTTCTTTGGCACCTTCAGAGAGCCAGCAGTTCAAATTCCTTCTCTGCTAAGGGGCTGAATGCTCAAAGTGACAGTAGGACATCATAGGATGGAGTTTGCCTGTCATAGGTGGTAAGTCAGACTGCAAGCTAGCTTTAAAATTTCAGAAGCAATTATTTCATGTCCTTGCACTGTATTGCTCTCACATACATATCTAATAGAAACTCAGTGTTCTGGTAGTAATGTGCAGAAGATATACTTTCTGTATGTGAAATCTAAAGGAAGTGTTAGATTACTTAAACCTTCATGTTTTGAAGCTTCTTGCATCTAATGTGCAAGAGCCAAAGCCCGAGGCAAACACATTCATTCACGCAGGGACTGCTGAATTAAAACACAAAGCAGTTCTCTAGTTAGTCAGGCTCCTGAGAGTTTTCCCTAATAACATCCTAGATTTGAGAACAGCAAGATCATTTGCCTACTTGAACCCATCTCTAGCTTTAAATGTTGCCATCTTGCTGTGTTTCCTGCATTCAGAGTGCTGCACATAGCAGTGAAGGTGGCTACTCCTGGAATCTGACTGGGCAGGCAAAGCACAGAACATCCTGGAATGTAACTTCCTGATGAAAAAAAACTAGCAATCTAGTAAAGTCAGGCATCTGGTGACTGTGCAGATTAATACTGTGTAAAAATTTCCCTTCAGTCATGCTCTCCCTTCAAGATCACTGCTGAGTCAAGCCAAGAGGAAGAACAGTTCAGAGCCCTTAGACTTGAATTTGTTAATTCAGATTTTTTAGTTTGGTGGATAGTGGTACTGGACCTTCCAGTGAATTTGACTACTAAATGTCTTCCTGAAATTGTGTATGTACCTAGGCAGCTAAGCATCTGCAGAACTTGGGTGCAGTGATGCTTTTGTGCAAAACTTACCTGCTCATTCAAAACACATGACAGAGCTGAATCTAGATATTTTTGTGCATTGCCATAGCATGTGAACTTTCTACTTAAATTTTGAACAAGGAGCACTTCTGTCACTGACAGAATAGTCCCGGGGGAGAGACTGAGCTGTCGCAGAGACGTGTCCAGTAGGACAGTGGTTTTGGAGGCTGTGCTGTATATCAAATTAGGTATGATCCTGGCTCTAAGCAGAGTGGTACTTAATTTAAGAGTACTAATAATTATACTGCAAATTGCCATGTGCTTGGCTTCCTGGCCTAGAAAAACCACAAATTATGTAGATCTTCTCCTGTTCTCTAGTTGATTAGTTGAATGTTAATAAACCTTGTAGACCTCCACCCACCAGCTTCCCTCATGTTGCTCTGTGATGTGGTTGTGTGTGACCATGTGATGTCTGGTCATGTTCAAGTGGTAACCAGAGTCACACAGAGCACCGTGGGGGATAGGTAACAGCTGTAACGAGAAAGCAGAAAAGGGCTATGTGTCAGGGCTGCTTTTGTAGCCCTGTTGTATTCAATGGGCCCTGACCTCTGGCTGCTATCTCAGGTTTGCAGCTGTAACACTCCTGTTACAGCGGAGAGCATGAGCATGGCTTGACTGAGCTAATATTCTGTTGTGCTCCTCATCTAATGCAGTGTTTCTGTATAAAGCATTTCCTTAGGTCTCACATCTATGGATCATGGTCTGTTCATGGATCTCATACATGCTAATGCTTGCTATGTTAACTTGTGTGAAAGACTGTACCTTTAATGTTGCTCAAATATCTTGTTTTTATGACTTGCTTTCTTGGTGCCTGAATGAGCTGTTTGCAGCTTTTCAGAGCATTCAGATAGCAGACTTCATACCAGGAAGTCATTAAGGCAGGCAAATCATGCTGAAATCAGACCATGTCCTGGCATAAGTTCTGTTAATGTGGTGGCCTGCTGTGTGTGTAGGGTGAGTCAATTCTATTGTTACACCCTTTCCCCAAGGATAAGGCACCTCTGCTGTGGGGAGTAGCAGAGGGAGCTGGCCCAGGTTACACTAGGCTTGACAGCAGGTCAGTCAGACATCTTGTCAATTAATGTAATTAAGTTTGCTGTACAAGTATGAGGACAGTTAAAAGAGGTACTTGTGTCTACAGCTGTGGTTGGAGTAGGAGGGGATGGTCCTATGGTACCCAAGGGAGATGGTAGGTACTTCACAAACTCTTCCAGGTGTCTTGCAGCATAAGCTGCTGACATTGCAGACTCATGGAAATTTACCAATGAAGATGATGCAAGCTGCTGAAAGCTTGCAGTTAAATAACCCTGCAAGTGCTCTGCTGCTCCCTGTCAGAGCCTCCTCATATTAATGTGCCCATGATTAGATAACTGGCCACACATCTATTTACAAAATAACTTGTTACTGTTTTTTTGTTGTCTATACTGTGCATCTTGGTTACAGACAGGAAAAAATAGAAGAACTGAATCTCTGCTGAAAGGGGGTTGGGCTTTTCTCCCATCAATGCTTCAATGCAATGTTGTTTTCACGATCTCAGAATTCAGGCTAGTTCATATGAAGCTTGTCTGCTGTCATCTCATAGACATCTTGTCTTCTGGAAGTCTGGGCCAGTAATAGAAACAGTAGTTTTACGTTACTGCCTGAAGCTTGGATTCACTCTTGGTGTGATTGTGTTCAAAACACCAGCCCTAGTGAGTAGGGAATGGTCACTTGTGCAGGAAGGGTTCTGCTAGCCACTCTTTGTTGCATCCCTGGAAATCAGCAAGATGATCCTTCTGCAGCTGGGTGCTTGGACCACCTCAGCAGGTGGAGCAGCAGCCGTGTGTGTGGTGGGAGCAGGAGAAAGCAGGTCCCACAGCAGCCCCACATGTGGGTTGCTGCAGGGCAGCGGCTCTTCGGGCCCTGCTTATTTCTAGGAATGTCCCAGCCCCCTGTGATGGGGGGGCTAATGCACAGCTGGAGCAAGTGGGAGAGTCTCCAGTGCCTCACCAGGTTTGTGTGAGTGGAAGACAATAGAAACCAGACACTTGAAAACTAAAGGCATTTATTTGGTGTTCTCCCACCTCTTCACTTGCTGCAGGACTATTAATTTCTGAAGTATTTTGATTGTTTTGGCCTTTGAAAGACTGTTAGGGGAAAAAAGGATATTTTTCTCTTGCTGGAGTATAATGACAGAGCTGACAGCGTAGTGGTTTCTTTATATATACTGAGGAGGAAAATTAATTTCTGCAGCATGCACTCTAGGTTTCTAACTTGTGGTGTAATGGGAACAGTTTCAGCATTCCAGTTTCTCAGCTTCTTGACAGTACTTCTCTCTCCCTGTGTCATTTTCTTGTTGATGGTATGTTCCGTGTTTGTGCTGCCTGGCTGGCAGGAGCCATGCAGAGGAGGATTCTGGTAGTTATTCTGTTCTTACCAACCTTTAGCTAAACCCTGGCTGAGACTCAGAGTAGTGTTCTCGTAAGGGATGGAGCTCTGGTGTTTAGTTGCTTATTAAGTGTCTTTAGTCAGTATACACTAAGTGTCTCAACTCTTCTGGCATGGCCTGGATCCAGGAAGTTTGACTGGTGTCTCTTCCTCTGAAAGTATGGCTTTGGTATCTAAACAACTTGAATGTTTTCTTGAAGGTGCTTTATAGGAAAATGTAGAAGAAAGCATATATTAGTTTACTTCCCAGTCCAATATCACAGGCATCAGGAGTGACCCTGAGCCACTCAAGTGCACTGTCCCCTTCCAGGTGATATCAGGAGTACTGGGGACAGGGACCACTGCAGCACGTATGTGCTAGGGGCCTGTGCTTGGCTTTAGTCCCAGTTCAGCCTGAAGTGATGAGGCAGAGCAGCCTCCCTCTGCCCTTGCAGTGGTGTCCATCTCTTACAGAAGCACAGCTTTCTGGTGTATCTTGCTGTATTCTTCCTTGCTCCTTTACCTAGTGGAGGGTCCTTCTGGCAAACAGACCTCTAGAGCAGGTAGCTGAAGACCTGCTGCACAAGCTCACCTTGACCCCAAACTTGCTGTGACCCACAAATTAAAAAATGCTGCTCTATGTCTCTGGCTACATGATTAGTTTATTTCTGTGTGGTGATTCTTGTTTTGCAAGGACACTTGAGGTGAAAGCAGTTGCTGGACTAACCCCAGGGTAGCTGACGTGGTACTCATCAATAATGGGGCTTGTCTGGTAGTAGGTACTCATGTAGCTATGTGCTCAGTGATCCCTCTCAGCTAAAGGAGGCAAAGGCTGAGTTGGGTGAAAGCACTTCACCAGAAGGTTGGCATTTCATTTGGAGAAGTAAGCTGCTGTTACTATGAATTTCATCCTACAGCCAGTCTTGGTGTTTGACAGTTGGCATGAAGAAGAGTGATTGCTTGAATGCAGTGATTTGCTCCAATCCAGTAATTGTTCACTGGCCAAGTGTGGGGAAGTAGCCAAGCGGAGATATAACTCCAGCCCTGGGCAGTCTTCAAAGTGTCTGGCTTAACTGGGCTTTTCAGAGAAGGATAGAAGTGGGATTTTTCACTAAGAGCTGGTCTAAGTATGCTCCCTTTGGTGTCTGTTTGGGAGCAAGGTCAGGCCAACACTCGATGCTTCAGCTCCTTACCAGGAAAATCAGAGCTGGTTTTCTTCAAAGCCCTTTTCATCCTTGGTTGTGTGAGGAAGTCTCTGCAAGGAGCAGTTTAGCTTGTTCCCTACATTCCACCCTCGTAGGAGGAATCTTCTTGCCATGTGTACTTCTGAGTTGTCTCCACCTTCATGCTGTAACAGTTGTCTGAATGCTCAGATTTTGGGCAAGGGGAAACTGGGAATAGATGGGGTTGTGGTTAACAGTACCAGCACCTGCTTGCTGAAGTCCCTGATCATGTTCTCCAAAGGGTTGCTAGCACAGCTGTTTAGTAGGATTGTGACTGCAAAGGCCTCTGCAGAAAGACCCATAATTTCCTTTCCAGAACTTCAGACTTGGTAAGTCCCTGTTATGAGAAGCAGGGCTGTTCCCACTGTAGCTGTTATATTAGTTTTGGTGTTTGACTTGCATCTTGTGTCAAACTAAGAGACTGACAGATCCTGCATTTTTGCTGTGGTTCCACTTTTGTTACTGTTGGGGTTACTCAACTGAGAAAAGGTTTCTGTGCCTGTTTGGAGCAGGGGCTTTGCAACCAAAAGAAAACCCTGCTGGTCTTTGTGCAGCCTGTTACAAGTGCAGATGTCTGAGACAGCTCTGTGAAACTGTTGTTCATGCTAAAGGGCAAGCTAAAGATGAGTAGGAGAAAGCATCATTTTGGATAGGCCTCTTCTGAGGCCATTCCATGCTTCTAAACGAATCCCCATGGAAAGCCTGCTCATGGCATCTGTTTACAACTCTTTTGACTGCAGACAGCTGGAGTAGTCTTTCACCAGTCTTCCCTGGAGGCTCATCCAGCTCTGGGCGATCAAGTGAATGCTGTTCTTCAGGAAGGTCAGATAGCTGTGGTTGAACAAGGAGTGGCTTCTTTCAAAAACCTCCCTGGTAAACTGTCTTCTACTGGAATAACTTTAAAACAGCCTGACTGAAGGTCATTCTGGTCACATTCCTTAAGCTACTCTAAATCAATGTTTGCTACTTCCTTCCAACCTGGTCAGGCTAGCCTCTTCCACTTAGTGTTGCAGAACAGATTAGGAAAAGCAAAAGTGCCAATGCTGGAAGCTCTGCTTGATCTACTTGTTGGCATTTAGCTTTTACAGGTGGAGTTCTGGGAACAGGTGTTTTGGAATATTCTACAGAACAACCCTAACATCCCTGGGAGTTTGAGCTGGATGGTATTTATTTTGTAGATGGAGTTATGCAAGTAGTACATCGAAAGGCATGGAGGGAAATCAGTGATTTGTCAACCAGGATAAAGCCCATATGGAAAATGGAGCCTGAGCTGGAATAGGCAGTGTGGGAAATGAAGCCCGGAAGTCTTGCAGCATATAGCTTTCAAGGCAGGAAAATAATCTGTGTTGCAGTTGAGTGGGTTCCTGAAAGTAGCAGGTTATGTTCCAGTGATGTATAATACTTTTGCTTGAGACTGGGGTTTATTGTTAACCTTTCCTGGAAGGTCAGGGAGTCATCATGTCAGTACCAAACTCAAGACAGCAGAGCACAAAAGAGTAGGTCCTGAGTATACCATGGCAGTCAAAATGGGATGAGAAGCAGCATAGCTAAGACAGTGTCTTTCAGGTCTGTTGCCTAGTAACTGAATCTGTTAAACTGATGCGGTTGGAGTCTGTTAGCCTCTCCCTTGTGTCCCTTTCCTAGTTAAGTCTTAGATCTTCAAAGAACCTTTATGGCAAGTTTTGCAAGCTGGAGGACCAGGTTAGCGCAGGTGTGGGAGCAGGTACTGCAGACATGAATCCAGACTTTCTGCTACCCATATTTGTGGCTGAAGTGCAGTGGTCTGGGCTCTCAACTTGAAACATTACAGGGACTCTTCAGGGCTGCAAAACAGGAACTTGGGACTTTAGAGCCTTTGGTAAAAGCAAGAAGTCTTGTCGGTGGCTTGAAGCTGTTTAGTTTGGTCACTAGAACATTAGATGTGCTTGGGGAAGACTGTTGCTGGGATTTGTTGTGGTCTTTCATCTTGGAGCCTACACAATGGCTTCTTTGTCAAATCATCTCCTTGATTCCTGAAATGAAATATTCCAGAAAGTTTACTCTGGTTTACTCTGCGTACCCCATCCCTTGGAAGGGTGGGAGAAGGGACCATTGTTGTGGAAGTGTTTGTGATATTTGAAATTCCTAGGAAATCAAAGTTGAGGACTCTAGGCTTCTGGGAGAGCAGTGTAGGTAAAGTCACTGGGGACATACCCTATGGTGTCTATGTACCTCCTCTGTGCCTAGGTAGTGAGAAAGAAGGGATGGTACAAATTGTCAGCTCAGCTTTGTTATAATGTGGGTTAGTTCATATAGGAGCATGCAGAAACCCAAGCAATGACGACTGTGCTTTCAAAAGCTTTCTAATACATTATCCAAAAGGATTAGAAGGTTGGAGTATTTGCTTAACTGCCTGCCCAGACTCTAAGGACTGACTGACTTCAGATCAGATGAGAGGTTTGCAGCATTGCCTGTTCTGGTTGGTGCAACAGCTAACCACTGTCAAATTTTATGCTAATGAAGAAGAGAGGGAGTAACCTGATTATAGGTACCTGCTACAGCCTCTTCTGTGTTTTCATGTTTTTATCTTATAGCTAATGCCATGTTAGATTGTAAATTAGAATATGGAATAGTTTTCTCTAACTTGGAAAGCTTGTACTATGCCTCAGCAAACAGAAGTTTCCCAGCAACTTTGACTTTGATTCTTCAGTATTAACATAATGTTGCCACATCTTGGTTTGTACATACTTAAGGCAGGAAATGGCTTCAATTGAATCTAAATATTAAAACCTGATGATGAGTGTGGCTTTGAAGATGTAAATCTTGGGTGATGGCTGCCCAGCAGCAGATGTCCAAGTGGAAAAAGACCATCCTGAATAATGTCTAGATTTTTTTCAGAGTGGGTAAGTGCAGAGAGAAGTACATCCAAGCCTGATGCCTTTCACCATCTCCCTTGTGCAGAGACTGTTGCATTGTTTAGTTGTCTGCTGACACGTTTTCCCTGACCCTTGTGGGTACAGGGTGTGGTTTGTTTTTAGCTTACAAAGAACTTCCAGTCATCTGGGTGTGGGGAGGGTTTTTCATAATGTTCTGGCAAAACCACTTCTGCTCCTGATGGCATCGCTGAATATTTGCTGCAGCCGAAAACAGCTGGAATCTCATCCTATGAGAGCAGATGCCAGCAATTCCCTGTTCGGGTAAAATTTGGAACACAGTAACTGAATACTGTGGTGAAAAATCTTGAGGCTGGACAAAGCAATGGAGGATTTAATTCTTTTCCTGCCTTGAGTTTTTTCTACAGCAATGGTGGCAATTTCTAGATATTCTATCTGGGGTAGGCTGGAGAATTGCTGTTCCTTCTGTTCTTGGGAATGAAGCAATCCCCTAGGAGCCCTGTTTATACCAGGGGAGTGCTAACGAGCTCAGCTGTTGCTGACACCAGTGCAGCTCTGGTCCTGTTATCACAGTCTGACAAGCTGCTGGCTGCCATCAGCAGTTTCACCACCCTCTTGGCTAGCTCTTCAGTGAACAGTGTTTAAATGGCACACTTAAAATAATGGCAACCCATCCACACTGCTTCCAAGACTGTCTGTTGGTGGGACCAAGCCAGTATTGCAAAAACTACACATCTGTGAAGGCAAAACCTTCCCACTGTTCCCACACTCCTTGGACAAACTAGTGTCAGTGTGCTTGGTTGCCCAAAATCTTTAGGTATGATTCCGCCATACTGGAGTTCATGTTCTTGCAACTGCAAAAAGTGCTGGACAAAGTGAGATTGATTACTGGAGGGACTGAAGGATGGTCAGTGAGCTGAAAGGAAGGTATGTGGGGAAGTACTGCAGAATAACTGTGCTATTGATAACATGCCAGATGGACAAATTTATCTTTCTTAGAGGGCAAGCAGTTGGGTTGTTGCATTTTTGCAGGCTTTTGAAGTATAGGCAATAAGCTGCAACTTGAGCACAATGCATCTCCTTTGACATATGAACAAATGCTTGAGAATGACTGACTACTTTGTGCTTTAGAGGTCAGCAAATGCTAAAATAATAGTCTGAGCTGTTGAGCTTTGACATGAACAAGAACAGACTTTGGTTACCAAGCAGTCCCACATGGGGTTTTAGCCATGTGTTTTGACTGGGTGTGACTTTGAGGGGGTGTTAAGATTCCCTGGATTTCCACAGTGACACAGAAGCAAGTTAAAAGCATCTGCAATGCCGTCCTCTGAATGAGGGTGGTGCGGTATTGCACAAAGTGAAGTGATGGGAAATGGAAAGGAATATTTCCTGTGATGCATAATTAGCTTGTGGAACCTACTTCTGCAGGATATTCTAGAAACTGCTAGCTTGGAGAAAAACTAATAAGACCTACTTAATTATACTAGCTTTCCTAAATACTGAAGATTAATGCTAATGCTCTCAGTGCACTTAGAAGTGGCTATAGCAGTGGATGAACAGAAGATTCTGTCATTCCTTGTTAGAGTAGTGTCTCCTCTAGTTGCCTAACCCTGATCAGTGCAGCTTGCTGCTTAATGTAGCATCAGTTGCTTCTGCACCAGCAGGTAAACTGACAGCACTCTAACATCTCCAGCAGAGAAGGGAAGCAGCCTGCAACAAAATGGTACTGGCTAATTCATGTCTGGTTCATATATGTGCCCTGAATTCACATGTATGCTGCCTTAGTCTTTCTAAACAAAAGTTGCAGGATGAGTGGTGTTGGGACAGGTACAAAGACTGATCAGTGTTCTGCGTGACAGCAGCGCTGCAGCAGCCAGTTCAAACCAGTGCTCCCTTCAGTGCCTCTCAGCATGTGTTGGCTGTGGTCTTGGATGTCCTGTGCAGTTCTTGCTCTTCACAAGGCCTTTCTAATACATCCTGGGCTCATGAGCCAAAACTGGCCCAGATAAAAACTTTAGTGTGTGGTCTTCTGTAACAGACCCCTGCAGCTCCTCAGTGAAGGAATCGTTATTTCTAGATCACTACAGTAGGCCTTTAAAAGGAAGGAGGAATGGGGCCTGCAATAAGTGCTGTTCCTGAAAAATATTGTTTATAGAAAGTGAGACTCCAGATGCATCTTAAGGCACTTTCTCTCTCCTGTTTTGCTAGCAGATCAGTCTAGTCTCTCTAATCTCTTGGCTGGTGGTGTTAGCGCTGTGCTGAGCTCTGTGTGTTTGTGCTTCTGCACTGATGACCACTGCATGGTCAAGGTCCAGGTTCTGCTCTGGAGCAGATAATGCTGGGACTGCCACTGTTGCCAAGTAAGCTTTATTTCACACGTCTGTGACCGCCTGCTGTGGGTACAGATGTGTGGGGCAGGAGAATGAAGTGGGCAATGTTTCAGTGCATCAGGATTAGCAGAAAGGACTGATGCTCTCTTATTGTGTCAGTTTGTCTCACTGTCTGAGGAGCTTTTGGCTGGTAAGTGGTTGCTGAGCTGTGGTCTGTAGACTACTGAAGTGGACCAAGCATCTCCTGGAGCCCTACGAGTGGGTGGAGTGCTGAGCTGCAGGCCAGCTCTGCTGCCCTGGCTGTGCTGGAGGGAAGAGCTGTGACCTGCAGCTGGCAGTGCCCTCCACGGGCTCTGAAAGGTGGCACATGCTCCCATCTGTCATTGAGTCTCACCTATATCAGATGTGAGATCTGGCACAGGCTGTGGATAACGTGTTGTGATGGCAGCTGCCTGATGGGCATGTCTGCCGTCCAAGAATCCTCTGCCTCTGCAACATGAATGGCTCAGAGCTCAGCCCCTTCCTGAGGGCTCTCTGGAGGGGACTATCTCTGTTGTGGCTGAGGCATGGGCAGGGCCTCCTGCCTTCTCCAGGGGCATGAAAAGCATCAGTGTGAGTTCCCATGAATGTTGCCCTGTGCACAGACTTATTGGGCTCCTCCTGGCCACCCTGCTCCCTTGGTCCAGGCTAACAGAAGTGAAGGACTTGCTTCCTCTCCTCTACTCACCGTGACTCACGCCTGGGGCAGAGCCACTGTGGTGTTGCTGCAAAGGGAAGGATCCCGTTTGCAGATATGCGAGAGGCGAGGAGGGGGCTGGTCTGCACAGCCCTCTTATGCACGTGCTGGGTGCAGTGAATCCTGCTGCGTTGGTGCTGCTACTCTTCCACGACTGCTGGACCTCTGGCAAGTGGGGCTCCTTGCACTGTTGGCACCCCCACTTCTGCTTGCTTCCTGCTATTTCTCCTGCATTCCCCAGACAAAAGCAAACAGGAAAAATGGAGCATGTGAGTGTGGCTTCAAAGCCAAGCTGAGTTTCTGTTGCTGCAAGCTTTCTACACTTGTTTTAAAAAAAACTATGGGGCTAGGATTATGCTGGCACTTCTGTAGCTGCTGCTGTCCACTCTGCTTGTTGACCTGTGCTGCACAGGTTTGGCACAGCCGGGGATTTGACTGGGAAGTGGTTGTGCTGTGGTCATGGGGGAAGGCAGTTCTTTGCAAGCCTGCCTTTGTAGGTTCATGGAGGACAACTTACCTGGTTTGGCAGCTGTATAGTCTCAGGTGTGCTGGTGGAGCCTTGTCAGCAGGACCTGCTGGGGTCCAGGCAAGACAGGCAGTGGAAGGAATCAATGTCTCCATTGCTGCCCAACCTGTGTAGGACAAGCTGGCAGGACAGATGCTTGGTCACCCCTGTGTCACTGCCTGGGAGCCTGCTGAGGCACCAGTGACTTCTGCTGTGCTGGCTGAATTCCTGGAGCAGGACCCTGACCTGAGAGCCTGATCTTGGTAGAGCCTGTGGGAGTGTGACAGGTGAGCGGAGAGCACAGGGCAGTGTGGGCTTGGGTCCTCTTCAGCTGGGCTTCATCACATCTTTTGGTGTATTAAGTTCATTAAGTATTAGCCGCCTGTAGAGGAGATAAGCATGACCTGACTCCCAGGATGGAGCAAGGCACACCAAACTCTGATAGACCATTCCCTTCACTACATTCCTTTGTGGAAAAACTAAATGGGCAGTGAGCTTGCAACTGAGAGGCAATGAGAACCTGGAGACTGGGCACCTGGTCCTGTCTGAGCTGGACTTCTGCTTCTCCAGACACTCTGCTTGCAGCCTTTCTCGTTCCAGTGATGTCTTAAGGCAGGGCAGTGGGTTTTTCAGACTCTTGGTGCTTATTAATGAATTAACAGCTTGGAAAAAAAAAAAACCTCCCTTACACTGTTGCCCTGTGCTAGCTGGATTGGAGACCTGCTGGAGTCCACAGTCCAAATGGAGAGCTTGCTGGATGTGCATCTGTGGAGCAGGGTGGAGTTGCATATCACTGCTCTTATTTTCAGCACAAGTTTTTAAAGTTACTTTGGGGAGGGTGGGGAGAAATTAGAATGTCACTTCTAATACAAATAGAAGCCCCAGTAATAGTTGGCTGCGGATGGGTTTGGGAGTGTCTGTGGCTCGTGTTCTCTGCAGCATGTGTTGTCCTCACAGTAATGTTAACTCTGCTGTAGCAGCCTGTACTGAAAGGGGGAGATGACCAAATTGTACAGAAGTCCAACTGTGCAAGATACTGTATTTTTAAACCCCAGCATTCCTGGGTGGTGTCATCTGATGCTTCACACCTCATCTTAAATTTGTGACCTTCTACAAGTGGCTTCCTTTTTTAAAAGGGAAGTAAAAAAAAAAAAGCTGCTGTGCCCTCCCAGTGTAGCAGTTTTCAATGTGTAAGTGCTTATTGTAACTTCTCTGCTTCAATATGCTATAAATTCCAAATAAGAGCATCTCCAGGATGCTCAAATCTCTGGTATGTTTGACAAATCCAAAGTCCCTGAGGGAAAGAGATCACAACCTTCTTAGCATTTCCTTCACTGACTAAACATTTCTGCTCCCCCTGCAAAGTACCAGGGACTAGGCATCTAATCAGAAGTGGCTGTTGAAAATTTATTGCAGTCCTGAGTGGTGGTGCTTTGCCACCCATGCCCTCCTGCCTGCCCTCCTTTAGTTGTCTCACCCTATGCAGTCCCTTGCCCACCAGCACAGCTGCTCCCTGCTGTTAACTAATGCCACTTTTCACCCTACAGGCATCTCAGTCATGGATGAGCAGAGAACACAAATGGTTGTACAGAGCATTTTGTGGTGTGTTTCTGGTTGAAAGCTGTACCGTTATTCTAGAAATAAATGACTGATATTCAAGGAGAGCCCTTTGGTTCTGTATTTGCATTGCGAGGGAGCTTTTACTGTGACTGTAACACTTCAAAGATGTTCCCTTGAGTTCAAGGTCCTCTTCTTGCAGATACATACAGTTCTTTTGATTCCATAATATGCAGGAACTTAATGTACTTAGTAATGAACGACTAAGCACAAGGCAGTCCCTTGTATTTATTCATCTACTGCTTTTAAAATACACCAGAAATGCTATCCAGCCAGCTTAGCCATAGAGATCTAAGTGCTGTGAGAAAGGTGGGTACTGAACCAAAAGCAACAGGTGCCAAGTCTCTGCAACATGTCTCTGCTTGCTTGACCAAGTGTTTTACCAGGTAGGAAGCCAAGACCTATTTGCACGGGTCTGTATTTAATACCGTAGCCCTTGCAAACATGGCAGCACTTACTGCTTAGTGGTGAGGAGGAGACAGCTGTGTTGGCTTCTTTGGCTGAGTTGTGGTTGGGTTTTAAGGAAGTAGATGTTTCTGTTACCTTAAAGCTAAGAATCTTTTCTTTCAGCAAAGAAATGCTATGTAGCTGAAATTGAGTTTAGAAGCCTGCTACAGGCCCTGGCAGCAGGGAGCTGGGAGTATGTCTGTGGTACAATGGTGGGTGCTCCTGGAGGAAACAGATGTGCCTGCATGGGAAGAATGGGCCCCTTAGTAAGGGCACCTCCACCTAATGTGTGCTTATCACACAGGTGAGTTAATGCCATTGATGTAAGGTGGAAATAGCCAGTTCCCATAGCTGTTCAGGTCATGAAAAGTGACTTGAGCACAACCTGAAGCGAGGTTTGGTTGTCTTCCATAACTGCTGCAGCTTGGTGGGGCAGGGGAGTAGGGTGTGGCCTCAAGCTGCTTCAGCATCAGGATGAGATGGGAGAGATGAGCCTGCTCTCCTTCTTCTTGATCTCAGCTGCAGGACCTTCTCTCCCTGTGGCCTCTTTGCCACAATGTCAGGGAACACAACCAATGTTGTCACAACTGGCAGGGTGTCCCAGTGGTGCTGGTGCTCTGTCCCAGGGCTGGCTTGAAGGGGTGCCTAATGCCTGGGGGGAGAGACAGGGCAGCACACACCAGCCCCATACCTCATTGCATCTGTCCTGGAAGCAAGTGTCTGTCTTCAGTTGGTGGTAGAATTGGTGGTGGGAGAAGCAGTGGCACACAGGCAGTGGTGTGCCAGTGGCCAGCTTGTCCAGGCTGTCATTTCAGGCATGTGCAAGCAGGCTGTGGGGCTTGCTGCTCTACCTATGGAGCTGTGCCGTGGCCAAGAGCTGAGGATGAAGAAAGTAATAGGAGGGGAACATGAACTTGGATTTCTCTGACCTCTTCCAGAAGTATTTGTAGCGCTCTGGATGTGTGTGGTAGGAGCCGGGCTGTTGTGTACGTGGACTCAAGCAGGGGCTGTAATGCATACCCTGTGGTGCTTCCTCCTAGATATTTGTACACATCCTCCAATGGTCCCTGGGTGCCAGTAGGCATCACCTGATGCACATGCTGTCATCTGACCTGATGACACAGCCAGGGCTGCGTGTTGTCTGCATAATTACAAGGTGACAGCAGTTACAGCAAGCAAAGCTGAGGGGAAGCTGGCTGGGTGCTGAAGATGTTGTTCTTGAACATGTGAGAGGTTCAGAAGGGTCTGGGCTGGTCACACCACAGGTCTCAGTGGGCACACTCAGCTTCCATGGAGACAGCACACAACTTGGAAGGTAGCGTGGGTAGGCTGCTCTCAGCAGTGCAGCCGTGGGCGTAGCAGTTGGTGGGGAGTGTGAGCAAGAGCTCTGCAGTCCCCCACAACTCCCCTGGCTTACTCACTGTCAGCAGCTTGTTTCCTTGTCAGGCACTTACTTTCCTCTATGTAGTGTGGAGATGAGATTCTTTTTTCAAAGATTACTACTACTAAAATGGACAAATGGGAAACAGAGGGAGTAGGTATTTATAGCACTTCCACAAACAGTCTATTTAAACGGATGCAGTCACTTAAGTTTGCTTTCCAGGAGTGTGGCTTTGCTTAACTAGTGTAAGTCTTCTCTAAAGACAGTCATTGGTTCAGAGCAGGAGATGGGAATCACAGAGTCGCAGAATAGGCAGGGTTGGAAGGGACCTCTGAAGATCATCTAGTCCAACCCCCCCTGCCGAGCAGGATCACCTAGAGCACGTTGCGCAGGATGGCATCCAGGTGGGATTTGAATAAGATTGCCATCTTGTCTAGACAAATATTTTCCTGTTGACTAATAGAATGTAAATAGATTTCTGTTTCATGCCTTAACCAATGTAAGTATCTTCACCCTCAATTGGCAAATCTTTACCACCAATGAGCATAACCTATCTGTCTTGATGGAGGGGAGGTGTTTCTTGGCCCATAACCTGGTGACACTGGTTGAGAGGTCTTTAAACTAGGATTGATGGAGGAGGGGGATGCTGTTAGGAACAATGAGGTTAAGCCAAGGGATGGTACAGCGCCATCTAAGGGTGCAAAGACTAATGGGAGTGTCTGTACTGCTCCAGTGAGCACTGAGGATTCAGGAGCACATTTGAATTGCTTGTATACCAACACATAGTATGAGGAACAAATAGGATGAACTGGAAGCTTTGGTCCTTTCCCAGAGTTGTCATCACTGTATTAGTGAGACTTGGTGGGATGAGTCCCATGACTGGAGTGCTGCGATGGAGAGCTGTTGGCTGTTCAGAAAGGATAGACAAGGCAGGTGAGGCAGTGTTGCCCTGTATGTACAGAAGAGATTAGACTGCCCAGCCTCTGCAAGTAGGGATGATGCAGTAGAGAGCCTCTGGGTGGGGATTAAGGGGGCAGATAGCAAAGCAGGTGTTGTGGGTGTCTGCTACTGACCACCCACCCGGGATGATGGCATGGGTAAGCTGTTTCCTAGGCCATTAGGGGAACTCTCTGGATCAGTCGTCCTTGTCCTTACAGGAGGTTTCAACTTCCCAGACATAAACTGGGAATATGATATTGCTATTGCAAGCAAGTCTNCTATTGCAAGCAAGTCTGGCACATTCCTAAAGCATGTTGAAGATAATTTCCTGTGACAAGTACTGAGTGAGCCAGCTAGGAAGAGTGCCCTCCTAGACCTGTTTGAGAATAGAGAAGGCCTTGTGGGAGCTGTAGCAGTAGGTGGCTGTCTTGCCCATAGTGATCATGAAATACTTAAGTTCAAAATTTTGGGGGTAATGAGAAAAATCCAGAGTTGCCACCCTGGATTTTA
>VXAL01010922.1:30079-79476 GCA_013399475.1 Chauna torquata | reverse complement strand
ATATATTAAAAAAAGAAAAATAAAACTTGCCTGGCTTTCTGTAGGCAATATGACTAGCTAACCTTTTGCTGAGTTTTAAAACCAGGCCTATTTAAAAAACAAGACCCTACACTTTTAAGCAGTTTTTGCAACACAGAACTCTATCCCATGTGTGGTTACATATATTCATAATTCTAAGTTATCATACATAAGGCAATTGTTACCTGTACATATGTACATGCAGCAACACACACCTAAATATATAGAAGTGTATACATTTTTTAAAAAAAAGTTCATGAAGTGATTTTCAAATGATGTTTTTGAGGGAATCTTGTACTCAATAAAAATGAACCTGACAGCCTTAAGTTATTGTGTATGCTTTGCAATAGCCATAGAGAGCAGCAGTCAATCGGAAAGGAAGAACCTGGGTATTCACAAGGTCAGACCATGAGTCACATCACGAACGAACACACACCATTAAATGAAACTTGTGCCCATTTCTAGGAGAATGGTGGTGACTCATCTATTACTTAATAAGGCCAACTTCTTAATCAAACAAGAAATCATTTGATGTTGCTTTTGCAGCTTTCTTTTCACTCCAAATATTTGTGCTTTCTGAAATCACACCAGTTTTGTAACATCTCTCATCTTCTAACGAAGAAATTGGGATTTATTCTGCAATGACTTGGTGCACACCCTGCACCACATGCCGTGCATGATCTAGGGAGAATCTCCCATTTGCTTATGAACGTGGACCTTTGGCTCAACCAGCTCAAACTGTCATGCCCATGTGCAGCCTAGTAAGTCACAAAGACATTGCTGCTCGTCACGGGGCTTCACAAGGCTGAAATTGCTTCTCCCTTTAATCAATTTTCCCAGAATGTGCACGAACCTGCAGAGCCCTCTAATTCAAACTTCAGAGAGGTATTTATTTTAAATTATAAGATGTTTAATAGAGGTCTTTTACCTAATGCAGTGGTATGCTATTAATATGTACCACTGAGTACCCCACCTGAGCTTCTTTAAGAAATCAGCATCAGATAAGGTAGGCAAAAGCAAAGCAAAACCAAAGACATATATAACAGACAGCGTCCCTAACAAACTGGAAAACTGCTCAGGGCATTCACTATAACAGTGTAGTCCAGTATGTTTTCACTTATCTGTACAATGTCAGAGAAAGAATTATTGAAACACTGATAAGTTACTTGACTTATATGTATCTTGTACATAACAGCAACAGAGGTAAGAACATTTATACAACAAGTGCTGCTATTCATAGCAAAAATAGCTAGAGGATACCACTTTATGGACAATGCTGACAGAGGGATTCAAACCTAGCTCTCTGCAATGTACAGGCCTCTTACCAAAGCTGATGTCTTCCATGAGGTGGGACTTGGAGAGAGCTTCCTCTTGTATCTGTTGCTGTATGTGACCAAGCCTCACATCTCAGGCACTGAAGCCCGGGATTAATTTCATACAGGTTAATCTTAACCAAGGTTCTTAGTCACATTTGGAGAAGCAGATGGAAAAGAAAAGTTAGACCTGGTCCCATGGTCCCACCACTGCACCTTTGTTTTTTGTTTTTGTTTTTAAGGCCTATGGAGATGCTCTGCTGCCTTCCCCAGCAGAGAAGGGGCCCATGATCTGTCAGCTGTATTTTTACTTTTCTTCAGGTTTTACAGGATTTCATATAGCTATTTAAAATATGAGGAATACATTGGATCCTAGGAATGAGAGAGGACAAAGACTAATAAAAGGTAAGTTAAGTAATTCCTTAAACAAAATTAAAACAAGCAAAAACCAAAAACCAACAAAAAAAACAAACAAACAAGCACAGAAAAACACCCAAAGAACATGGCAAAAATGCAACTTTTTTTCCTTTTTGTGATTTTTTTTTTCTTTTCTTTTTTCCTTTTCTTTTTTTTTTTTTTCCTGGAGAACTGATCCATATGGGCCCGAATGGGGATGACTGACAGTACAACTTCAGAAAGCCAGCACTTCTCATATCTAAATATACCACAGCTACATGTTTTTGTAAACCAGTACTAAGGGAAACCCTAAAGACAAGAGTAGGTAGAAAGGATAACTCTTAATGACAGGTATTAAAAAAAGAAAGAGCAACATCAGACAGAAACAGTTAAAAGAACTGGTCTGTGTGATACCTTCATTTAAAGATAGAAAATGATCCACACAATTATAAGCCTTTTAGTTTGACCTTAACAACACAAAATTTCAGAACATATTTAAAAGGAAAATTAAAGACTTGATGATACCTGGAAAGTGCTACAAAATGCAGTATGAGTCTCCCAGATGTACTTTGTAATGGTCTGACTTGACATCTTGGGATTTTGTTTGTTTGTTCTTTAATACCCCATTTTCTAGGCAAAATAAGTAAATAAATATATGCAGCAGATCTAATTTACATGGACTTCATTAAACTATTTGATATGGTGTCACAAGGGAAATTACTAGGTAAACTCCAGAGAAAAAGACTAACAGTGAGATTGTGAAACTGCCATAGAGATGAAAATGGATTACGTTGAAAAACTAAACCCTTGCTTGGAAGCAAGTTGCTTGTTGAGATTGGCAAGGTTTGATCCTGATAGTCATTTCATTCTGATTTTTTTTAACGAAGCCAGAACAAAACATTTACTTTGGGAATTAAGTGTTCTGATGATTCAAAACTGGGATGCATCACTCACATTGGGAAAGGCTGGAACACCACACAGGAGAGGCTGGGTAGCTTGAGGACTGACCCAATCACATAACTAACAATGAAATGTGATAATGCAAACTATAAATAATTAACAGAATTTGTATATAAACTAGGAGTTTATCAGTAGGAAACAAAAAGAATTCCTTCAGCGTCTGAGCCACAAGTCAGCGCAAAAGGGTCGTGTAAGAGACGAATATAATCTGATATATACACACCAAGCAAGGGCTTTCTTGTAAAGATAAAGATGAATTAATGCCATTGGCACAAGACACTGTTAAGTCATAACACATACTTTTATTCCCTAATCTTCTATTTTCAAGAAAGATGATTCAAACAGGAACAATGCTAGAGAGAAGCCTTCAGCAGTGAGTGTTCATGGGCAGAACATCCTGCCTGTAAGCCAGCTCCAGGCAAAGGGCCATGGATGGTTTACACCACCCATGTTTTGGGCTTATTTGGCAAGTTTTTGGTAGTAGAAGGGGCTACAGTGGTGGCGTCTTTGAGAAGAGCCCAGAAGCTGCCCAATGTTAGATGATAACCATCTCCAGCCAGCTCCAAAAGGGACCCATGCTAGAGTAGTCTGTTCCTGAAGGATGGACACCATGGTATGGACCCATATCAGAGCAGTTCCTGAAGAAATACAGCCTGTGGGAAGCCCACATAGGATCAGTTCAGGAAGGATGGCATCCTGTGGGAGGGACCCCATGCTGAAGCAGGAGAAGAGAGTGACCATGAAGGAGCAGCAGAGATGAATTGAAATGGACTGACCGCAATCCCCATTCTCCATTCCTGTGCTACGCAGAGGGATGACGTGGAAGAGGGTGGATGGGGGAGGGGAGGTGTTTTAAGTTTGCTTTTAGTTTCTCACTACTCTGTTAGTAATAGGCAATAAATTACATTAGTCTCCTTATACTGAATCTGTTTTGCCTGTGACATTAATTGGTGAGTGACCTCTCTGTCCTTATTTCAACCCATGAGCCTTTTTTCATCATATTTTCTCCCCCTGTTCTTTTGAGGAGGGGGGGGGTGAGAGAGCTGCATGGTGGAGCTTGGCTAGCCATCGCTGTGAAACTACCACAGCAACCAAGATGCTTTAAGTCATGTAAGCACCAGAGATTGCTGTGCTTTATGGCCACAGCCATGCAGACCAACATCAGCATGTACCCAGCCAGCTCAGAGGCTGGGCAAAGGGAATGTGACTGGGCTGCACTCATCCATGGGGAGAGCCGGACAAAAGAACAATCTTCGATTAAAAGACTAAAAGGCTCAGCTTGTTTAACCTGACCAAACAATGTACAAGGGGACAACATGCAATGCCTCCAGCAAAGTAGGACTAGCCATCACCACCATTTCTGTGTCCCCATTGCATTTCTTTCTGTAGGCTCCACCGAGGCAGAGTCATGGTCACAGCACTTGCTTTGAAGAAAAGAGACTTTACTGGTACAAGCAGAGTTGTAATATCTCAGCAATGCCTCTCATAATGCATTTCTGAATTCCAAGTATTCTTCTGTCTTTCTGGGTAAGTTCTGTGTTTGCACTAAAGTACATTTTCTTCTTCAGCTGCATCAATCATCTAAATGTCCTTTAGCACCTAAATGATTACAAGGTTCTCTATGTACCGATTTGCTTTCACCTCCTCTTCCTCACTCCTACACTGTTAAACCTGTTGCCCTGGTGTTCTCCATTAGTTTTCACCCTGCTCCTTCCCCACCTGCAGCACCACAGGGTGGTAGCTAGGGTTATCCCCCAGGGAGTTCCCCTGCAGCCTTGCCCTCCCATCGGCACTCACCTGTCCTAGCTCCAAGGAGGCTGACCCACAGATACAGCCCAAGGAGGCCATCAGAACTCCTCTCTCAGACCAGCTTTCCTCCCTCAATCCAGGAACCCAAATCCCAAGTTCTACTCATTTTACACTCTCCCTTCTTTCTCTGATCAGATGCACCCTTACGCATGTATGCAGTCACCTTGTAAGCCTGCTTTCCTTTGCCAGCACTGAATAGAGTCAATTTAATATTTTTTATTATTATTTCTTCTAACAATATGGCTTTTTGATTAAATCTTATTTGCTGGACTTCTAAAAATCTTATTAGCTTGATTTTTTTTTTAAACAGTATTTTTTAGTTGTTTCATTTCTTTAATTCTAGGTTCTTTTCTTTCAGTTGAGAGAGAAGAAAAGTGGACAGAAATCAAAATGTCTGATCAGGTTTACGCTTACTAATAAAAGAAAAAAAAAACAAAAAAAACTTATTAAAAATTCTTAAATGACTTTTTTTCCCAAATTGTGCAGGGAAAATAGACTCCTGTATTAACTAAATTTGCCACTGATAATACAATGGTACAAATCTGAGCTTTTTCCTACTTTGCTTATTGTTATCTAACTTCAGTTTATATCCTACTGTTTCATACTTGTAACTTGCTTTTAATTATCCTTAGACTGATGTAGGAACACCATTAGGAACTGTAGCATTTTTTCCCCTAATCCTTTTTCACCTTTTAAAGAAACTTAATAATTAACAGCAAGTGTTTTTCTGTATATTCCCCTGCTCTAAAAGTGAACAACCAACAACCCCCTATGCTGACTACTTCATGAATGGCCACTAATCCAGATGCCTTATTCCCTAATAACAGGTAAATTCTGCCTTGTGCTACTGCTTACAGTCTAAGCCAGGGACAGATTCTGAGCTCTTATACTAAAGCAAATCACAAATATCTTCAATTAAACAAGAAGGCCGAATCAACAATCTTCAGATAGAGTTCAGTATAGTCACTCTTGACTTGTACTAGAAAATAGGCCAATTTCGTTGAAACATCTTCAACGAGATTAGAAGCAGGCTCTTTATTTAGAGAAATCATTTAATTTTTAAAGCATTTGACAATTTTAATAGACATCATCTATGAATGAGTCAGGGTGTGTAATATGCCTGAAGCAAGAAGAAAAAGGCTCATTAACTTTGAGAAAATAGACAGATGGGCACATTGGGGTAGAGCTCTGACAGCTCCTGAATTATGTAAGAAGTGAAGAGCAAGGAGTCGGATGCCACGTGCACGTGTGCAGGAGTCATCTCCATGGGAGCAAATTGTAGTGACACAAACAGTCATTTATGACATCAGTAAATGAGTCAGGAAAAATGAAGGGAAGGAGACAAACCATAATGGAAAATACTTCAGATTCCAGCATGACGTAAAAGGCAAAGGAGGTCTATAAAAGTTGGTAAAATTTGGATTAACCCGGTTCTCTTTATGAGCATACATGTGAAACAAGGATTTTGTACAGTTCAGATTCTATCACAAATATAGTGCATGAAGCATGCTGGAACTGCAGCAAGAAAAGCAGTCCTAAAGTGTCTGGTGCTGCAAATAGCAAACAAATGCTTGGCTGCATTTAAGAAAATGGTTAGGACTGGAGCAAAGAAGATGAAAATAGGAGGGAAGCTGTAGATAGTACCAGGAACATAGTGACTGAGAAAACAGGAAGGTTAAAGACTGACAAAGTAGCACACGCTGTAAGTGTAATGTGAAGACAGCCTCTGACCCCAATGACTATCTGTGAAGGAAAATGGCTATTTAAAAGTGAGGGAAAACAGGTATTTAGAAATGACATCATTTGAACAGCATTCAAAGAAGCCACTTCCTTTTTTAAAGGAATATTTTTTCTGTTTACCTAAAATTTAGGTGAAATTTGACAGGCACATCAGCAGTGTTTTCCAGCCAGGCTGTGAATGACTGCTGTATTTTGGCCACTGAATAATACTGAAAACGATAAGACAGCCATCACCATGTAAGCAATTGATACAGGGAGACCAATCTCTCCTTACACAGGCCGTGCTAGTCTGTTTATCAGAGGGAGGTGGTCAAATGCATTTTAATAAACTTGCCTGAAGAAAAATAATGAAACTATCAAAACAATTCATATATAAATCAAGCAGTGTCTGCATTTTAATGGCTGGAACAAAGGCAACTGAACTCTAATGGGGTTGATTTTCTCTCGAAAGTGATTACTAAATGGCTTTCACTTTGTCAGCAAGGTAATATCTACATGAACAGCTCAGAGTTAAGGAAGTAACAAACCATCAATTGTCAAGTGGGGAAAAATATTTTTTTCCCCTGGGTAAAATGCATCTGAAAAAAGAAAATTCTAGCAGAAGCCAAGATCCTCTGGTAAAAACAAGCCCTTCACAAGAGGGAAATCCTCCATCAGAAACAACAGGGCAGGTCCATCACTCCTGACTTTTGATCTCCAACAGCTTCAGTATTGCCACAAACTCAAATTTGGGTGTTCATGCAATGAATTATAAGTGAATGAGAGCTTTGCCACTGACTCCAGTTCAGCTGGAAATTAATTCTTGTATATTTATTCTCACAAGGAGTGAAAGTATGTTTTAAGGCAATGGGCATGGTACTTTTCTGACATCAGAATTCTTTAAGATTGGATCTCTTGCCAGAAGGCCCTGAAGTTCAAACAAAGTGTTTGATGTACAAATTACTGTTGTTTTTAAGTACAACTAGTGCACGCAATGAACACTGTGTGGAGAGACATGAACTAAGGTTGGAGTTTCAGCTGAAGACATCTCATTGGGCTCACATCCTATTGATTACTTCGCTAATCAACACAGGGATGAGTGCTACCCTACCATAGCCAGGCTGTGCTTGGGAGTCAGGCCTGTCTTTGCACAGCATGCAAAGGCATTCTTGTTCCCTCAACAGTAGTTTGGGTTTCCCAGTACACACACGCACTGAGCCAAGTAGATACAACTTCTCTGCAGGCTGGATTAATTAATTACACTGGCCTATTGACCTACTAGCAAATAGGAAAGCCAAGAAGCAGAAGTCGGAAGTCCAGATCTCTGTCTCATTCGCACTTATTTGACCACATTTCCTGCACATGCCAGCTCAGGATAAGCCTTCCACGTTGTATCAGCAGGCTGGCATTTGAAACAGTTGCAGAAATGAGCCTTGGGTATATTTGTGCAATGACAAGACAAACACCTCTTGAGTTCAGACAGTAAAATTGCCTCTTATTTTTTCATTTTCTAAAACCTCTGCCAACTAATACAAATAAATGATCACATAGATATTTAAGAACAAGCAGCATCAGGCCAGGTAACCTAATGTTTTAAGCAACTTCACACCGGAAGTGAAACTACTACAAACATGTTTTGATGAATGGTAGCACTTTAAAAGTGAAACAATTACATTAGTTGCATTAATTAAGAGGCAGTAATAAAGTTCCATGTGCAGATGAGCTAAAATTTCATCATATAGTTTTTAAATTACACTGACATCATTTTTCTCACATACCCATCTGATCCTCAAGGAAGATTTGCATGTAAAGGCCAAAAACGTAGCAAACGCATTTCTCAGTTCCCAGTTTTATTACACTAAAACAGCACAAATAGCTATTAGAAACACCGGCTACTCACTGAGGCTGAAACCAGCTTCATCCACACGGGTCAAGATGAGCACATCCCAGCCTGCTGATGCTGCTGTGAGCTGCAGTGCCTTGTTGCTGGCAATCAGGCTGCGGGGCTGAAGTTGTGACCTTCAGACCTGGGGACATGGCACAAGCCGCTGCTGCCATCACTGTCACTGTCTCCTGAATGATTATGGGGAAGAGCCACTGGGCCAGTTGCTCTCTGAGGCCACGGCTAGGTAAGCCATGCTGGCTGGAGGGCAGGTTGCTCTGCTTAACTCTAAATGAGAAAAACATGCATGAAACACATGGGGCAGAAGTGGCACATGCAGAGTGCAGGGGCAAACACGTCATGTTTTGTCATGTACACTCACGCTCATTAAGGAGAATTAATATGGGGGGTTGTTCAAACGAAGGCACAGGAGTACGTTAGTACCTATGGATTTGAACAGATGAGTAGCTTGCAGACCTTAAACTCTCTTAGTAACTCTCCAAAGTAAAACTAATTGATTCCTATTGATACACGATCCTTACATAAAAATGAGGATGGAAGGTTGCAGAAGCTCATAACACAGAGCTATATGAACATCTGAACCTTAAAGAGGAAAAATTCATGTGTGGAATGTGACCCAAGCCTTGTTTCCAGTTACAAATGAGATTTCCCTAGGTAGAACTAGGTTTTAATTATGTTCCAAAATAAACAGACTTCTCAGTGTCATAAAAAATAAAATCTTACCCAAGCTTTTCGTTCTGCAAGGCTGAGCCATCATAAAGCCAAAGCATTCAGTACATATACCGATAAAAAACAGGAATGTGTTCTCTGTTGGAAAACCTCTCTGGGCAAGAACATCACCAATAGACAGTATATAGCAAAAACTGTGTTGGTGACACTGTGCTACTGGGCAACACTTTGCAAGAGCTTCAAGAAACAGGCCAAACAGGTGTCTGAGCATTATTCCAGACAAAGTCTACCAACACAGACATCTGAGAACATCCATCCACAATACTGCACCAGGAAGGAGGACTGGAGGAAGGCAGATGTTCACCAAAGTGGGGAGCAGCATGCTGCAGTTAGAAACCGCAGGGACAGAATAGGCAACCAGCAGTCATTAAGCACGCTGGACAGAAGAATCAGTTTACAGTTCCTGAGCAAAACAGATTTTGAACCCAGCTGCAGTCTTAGTGTGTTATGTACAGCTGTGAGAGCTGCTGAGATACAAAATATTAGAAACCAAACACCTCTAAAACACTGGAGAATGTGACCTAAGCACAGTTGATGCAGCCCAAGGAATCTTGCAGTAGTTTGTCTCCGTATCAGTCAAAAAAAAAAAAAGTGCTGAACACAAAGAAGCTCCCGTTCGAGCCAGTGGCAAGTGCAAAGTAAGGCACATTATGTTAACGTTGTTTCATTAACAGCCAAGTTGTATCAATTCATGTCTTCTGAGGACCAAGAGATCATGTAAGACTACTACGGCATACACTAATTTAAGGCACAGTAACTTCACCAAATGTGGAGTCTGAGCCCCACAAAACCAGAAGGCAACTCTGCCCTGGGCACAGAAGGGAAGAGCTCTGAAAGTAAGAAAATGTAATCTTGTTTTCACTTCCCCAGCAAAGCTGTGTGGGAGGACAGACATTGTTCAAAAACGGATTTGAGAAAGAAAGAAAAAAGCTAACAACCAAAACCTAGAGATTGTAACTTCATTGAGGATTCATAAGGCATAACAGCACCAAGCAATTTTTTCATATTTGAGGCTTCTATAGCATTAAATTCATTTAGAGAACTGAAAGACATAATACTTTGTACTTTCTAGATAAAAGCACTATTGTAGTCTTTCTGGTGTAAAAGGGCTTTATTCTGCCAAAAGATATCAACAACATGCTGCAGTGCGGAAACCCTGAAACACTACAAGACCTAGCTCTGAATCAGACCAGCTGCTTCATTCAGAAACAACGGTGCTGCAATTCTCCCCTTGATCCTACTCAGCATGCTGCTACAGCCCACTGAGAACAAAGATAGTTCTGTTACTTAAATGAAATAAAATCTCTTCTTTCGACAACTTACAGAAAGGGTCACTTCTCACTGAGCTCCAGATGAGCTGTGAGGCTTCGGTGACACCTAGGAGAATGATTAGGAGGGCAGGGTGGAGACGCTGGGAGAACAGGGCTTAGTTCTTGAAGCTAGAGATATTTTGGTAGCTTGCTCATTACAATAACATGCATATTTAAAACATAACTAGAAAAACAAGACCCAGGAAAGGCAAGAGTTTACATCAAAGTCGAATACTTCATGCAGCTCACTCCCAGGAGAGAAATAGACCAAATGGCAACAAACAGGTCTCGATTTTAACATACAAAATATAAAATAAGCTTTTTTTTACAGGATCAATGGAAATACAGCACAAAGCTGGAATTTTAGTCTTATGGTTATTTTTGTTAAACAATATTATAAAGAATTCTGATTAACTTACTAAAATACGGTACTTCTTGGTTCCGCTTACTACTATTTAATGTCAAGTGAATTTTTTTTTACTTCATTTCTCTTAAACCACAAAAGCAAAGTCCAGTTATGAGAGGTTATAGTCTAAGTTTCCCAGATTCCTGCTTTGCTTACACTTTGGGAAATATGAAACTAGACTAGCGTTGCCAACTGTCACAGGTTTGCCTCTCAAGTCTTTTAGTGTCTTGTGTCCTGGGTTTTAAATCTCAGCCCTTAGAGTCAGTAGGTTTCTAACCCTCACAACTGCAGACAAAAGATAAAAAAAATACATCTCCTAAAGGCTTGAAAAACAGAAAACAATACTTACATATATGGGTGTGTATACGTACATATATATATGTATATATATATATGATGTAGTATCTTCTGAATTTTCTGATCTTAGACACTTGACTCATAGTTTTAAAAGGTTGTCATGACCAGTGGCTGTGCACTCAAAAACTTCAACAAGAGATTCTTAAACTCCCAACATCCAGAACAGTTAAAATTTAAGGAGAGGTTTCAAGCCTTATGTTTGAGATCAACCTTTTGCCACAATATTATTTGCAGATATACCCAGAGCAACAAGCTGTATTCCTAAAAGCCAGCATTTAAGTTTGCAGGATTCCACCACACTTTTCCTTCTGAAAACAAACCCGCACTCCAACTTACACACCTCAGCTCTGCAAAATCTAAGGAGAAGCCAGGCAGCATGAAACGAGAGCCTGACACTGCTGTATGTAGAGTTCTGAGCTTGCCTTTCTACTTTATGCATTTCCAGCATGATGCAATGGGATCTAGATCTGAATTCTACAGTCTGGTTAAGCCACAGCTGGGGCAACATCTGGGCATTTAGGCAAAGTGGGCTTTAGTCCTTATCTGTAATTACTGGAGGGATGCGTGTTGCAGCTGGGGCTGTCAGTCTCTGGGAGGGAGCAAATAAGGGGAAATTTCTCCTATAACACTACAGACATTTGCTTAGGTAAGTAACAAACAAGTTTTTAAGATTGTAAGATGGTGACTAACCATGCTTGGGTAGAGAGGAGCATTCATTGCACCATCTGCAGCTGGCCAGCTCGGTGCCGGCCTGCAAGCAGGGCATTCCACAGCAGAAGGGGACCTCCTGACCTGAAAGAGCTGCCAGTGCCAAGAGACCTTGTTTTCACTGGAAAGCTTTTTTTTTTTTTTTTTGACATCTACAGAGTGTCTCAGAAGCTTGAGCCAAAGAGACACAGACCTTACAAACAAACCAAACAAACGTAGTACATGCAGAGTTTGTACCACAAACCTCATAAAACAGGAATGTTTTTGACACAAACTTTTTGCCTACAGATGTTGTGTCAGTGGTCCGCAGAACATATTTCCTTACCAGTGAGAAGGCCCCAGATTGGAAACGTTTTCGAGAGGGAATTAATCTTTGTTGCCAGCATCACAACAGAAATGTAAGTCAAATGCCAAAAGAAGGTATAGGCACCAAAACAAACAAAAAAACCCCACACATCCTAGTCTTCTATCTTTTAGGCCCATCAAGAAAAGCTTACTGCATCAACACTGAGTGGCTGACAAAATAAGCAGACAGGACCTCACTATTTTAACCCAATAGGCTACGCTACCTGACCAGGTTTTCCCCAGAAGTGGGCAGCTGATTGCATATTTTTTTCTACTTTTTTGTGAAGACAGAAAACAGACTCTCAGCAATACAAAAGGCACACAAATAATACATGAGCAAAGCTATATTCCTTAATTTTTCTGGAAAAGAAATGAAAGACTTTTAAAAACATATTCCTACCTCTTTTCTTGATGGGACAAACATTATTTAGAAGATCTCTTTATCAATACAGGCAGCACAAAGCATGTTTGTGGTGCTATGCTTCACAGGTATCAAAAATAAAACTCTTGTGCCCTAAAGACTGTCATACGTATGCTCGGAGAAAAT
Source organism: Chauna torquata (assembly GCA_013399475.1). Classification (NCBI taxonomy): domain Eukaryota; kingdom Metazoa; phylum Chordata; class Aves; order Anseriformes; family Anhimidae; genus Chauna; species Chauna torquata. Next base: position 66,956 of record VXAL01010922.1, on the reverse strand, counting down.
GAATCTGCTTTATCTTGACACCTCTGATAAGTTCTGGCTGCATAGCAAGCCTGTTTACTTGTTTTGCTTGCAAATACTAAGATGTAATGAAGAGAATATTTATTACTAGAGTTGGCTGGAAATAGTTCCACAAAACTTTTTTCTTGCCAAAAAAGGTGTTAAGCCAACATAGGAACATTTTTTTTTTCTTGGGGAGGTGGGGAAGAGTTTTGATGCATTCCTCAACAGAAAGTACTGGGGAAAAATTTAGAGAATGTTTCATTTTTACAGTTTGAAAACAACAATAATCCTGAAGTTTGAGATTACTTTTTCATTTTGATATTTAACATAGCAGCAGCAAAAATAATTTCATATTTAAAGTTATATGGACTTCAAAGATTTCAAGGCATTACGATGGTTTACTTGACTCAAACTTATTTCTTGATGAGAAGTTTAGTTTACATAGTGGGGTTTTTTTTTTTTTTTTTTTTGACTTTTTTATGCTTTCTGAGATTTCACACAGAAAAAAAACCTGGACTCTTGAATAACAGTTTTGGGCTAGAAAAGCTGTTTTCCACCTAGCACTAGTTATGTTATTAGGCTAGCATTAAAAAAAGAGAGAGACGCACCATGTTACTCTCTGGATCTAACAACTTCTTCTATCATGCTAAGATAAAAATGTGTGAACGTCAACCACATGGAATACAAGTTCTTTGTTTTTCTTTTCCTAATGAACTGTGCAAAGAATGCAACATAATTATGCCTTCAAAAGAAACTACTACACTACCAGAGATACTAAAAAAGCTCTCTTCTTTGGCTGGCATCCATCTCTGCAAATGCTGTCACAACAGTCTCCAAACTGTCACTTCAGCAACTGCCCCACATGGGAAAAAACATATTTCTTCTAATTAGGCAAAATTCTAACTCCACATTTGAAGAGTATAATTTGATCTTTTCTCTAGAAACTCATTAAACACTTGAGTTTAATTATTAACATTTGCTTTAAAAATTCACTGAATTAACTACCAATTGTGCAAGTACAGCTTGCTCAATATGATGCTTATTGCTATGGTAGGTGTGCACATCACCAGGGAAGATGGCGTGGTACAGGCCCATGTAACAAACCTGCCTGAATGTCAAAGACATGTAGCTACTACCTCTGAGTTGGCCCTCAACTCACTGGGTGACTTTGGGCAGGATAAACCCTTTTTCTTTTCCTTTCTAAATCTATTTAGGATGGTCAGGCCATGAATTGTATGGAGCAGGGACTTCACAGAACGGTTAAGTTGCAAGGGACCTCTGGAGGTCATCTGGTCCAACACCCCTGCTCACACTGGAATACCTAGAGCAGGTTGCCCAGGACTTCTCCTCCCCTTTCTCCTCCTTCAGTCCCACTGTGCTTAATAAAGTGCCCGATACAATAGGACATCAAGGTTCTCATTGCAAAAAAAGCTGCTGATGCCTTAAAGACTAGGACTGGCACTGAGTGAAGGAGTCAGCACCTGGGGAACATACTCCTGACATTGTGTTGGAAAAGTGGAGCTCCCAACATGAGTAAAAAATCTTGTAAAAATTCATGCCTTGGTAAGGCTTAATGCCAGGATTACTGATGCTAAGGCTCCTGCAGGGCCCAGAGCAGCAAGAAATCTGCTAAAAACCCTCAGTCTTCTGGGATAAAACTGTATGATACTGATTCTTAGATGGAAGCTTTTCAAAGAAGCAGAAATCCTTATTTATTTAGTTATAAACAGGTTTTCAAACAGTGTTGCAAACACTGAATGCACAGACACATGCTTCCACTTGGCCTCGGTTATAAAAATGCGTGATTCACTGGCCTTCGCATCCATCCCCCTCTGAAAAAATCCAGAACACCTAGGACATGGTGGAGTGGTTACAGAGTACAGGAAACTCCCTCTTTTGAAATACAGACTGTGTTCCAGGAGAACACAGTAGGAAAGATATCATCAGAAAAACATTTTCTCTCAAAAAATGTGATTTTTATCAATTTGATAAAAAAAAAATCTAACTATTCCTTTTTTCAGTTTAAATCAGGCAAGTGCATGAATTCAAGGCTTCTCTTAAAAATGAGCAGACACAAGGCTCCATGTTTTCTCAGTCTCATGGGGACCATATCTCATAGCATTTCTGGGTGAGTACCCCCATGTTAAGGATTTCCTGAGTCCTTTTAAATTCTCCAGCTGGTATTTGCTGCAGTGTTTTGGATATGCAGAAATGTGTGAAACTCCCCAGAAAACTGAATGGCTCCCGCACCAGCTCCGTGGTACTCGGATGCTAACTCTAACATTTTTGCTTCACAGCAAATGAATCTAACAAAAGTTACTTTTTGTTACCAGCTTTGACACATTCAAGCAGCCTTAAAAAAAAGTCAGTGATATAAAAGCAGCTAGGTGAAAAATAAGACTTTCCAAGTTTCCAGTGTTATATTTTCAGATGAATAAAGATACAAACTTATGCAAGAGCTTCTACGTAAACTGTAATATCAGTCTGCATGAGACTCAGGTGCTTTTGTTATTTCTGCGTTTGGTAAATTCAGGCGTAACAATTCCTAAAGTCCTTTGGCTTTTACAAACAGGTATGATTGACAGACTCTAAATGCTGTGCTTTTCATAATAACCATGATTGACAGTCCTTTGGTGGATAGCCCAGGCAGCCTAACAATGTTATTGTTCTCTAGTAATTACCTGATAATTTTTTTTTTAATGTGTTGCTGTTAGTTATGGTTCAACTAAGTAAGAGTCCTCGGAACTTTTCAAAAGTTTATTTAACTTGTACTGATTTCTGGTTTGCCTTTCTGATTTTGTGGCAGTGCTGGGATTGCAGACATTATTGCCCAACATGTATAGTCTGTCGATCTACCTGTAATTGATGCTTTCCTTGGATAACAGTGCATACTAAAGCCCAAATATGTGACAGTCCATGTACACTTCTTGTCATTTTGGCATTTAGCACTCACAGTTTTTGTACAAAAAGAAATGTTTCTTCACTTGACAGTTCCTAGAGCAAAAGAAGATAGCAAGTAGTCTGTACGCATCTAAGGCCAGAGACTTGCGTAGGATTATGCATGCCTGTATCTGAGCTCAGTTCAGCACAGTTTATTACTTCCAAGCTGCTCAAGAAGGCAGCTTGTTTAACTTGTGGTGAAAGCAATAATTGAGACTTTCTGTCTTACAGAAAGATCATTCTTAAGAATATTCATCCAGGGGACTGACTCATGTGAATCACTAGCAGAAAATCCTGACCTATTAGGGTCACTTTTCTGAGTATTTTCTAGTACTTGAAAAATAAAATTAATGACATTCTTCTTATGTGAAGCAAGTCAACCACGGCACTGTATACTAGAGAATGACAATCCCAGTTAGAAAATGCTCAACCCTTTTACCCTTGTACTCAGCATAAATGCAAGCTGGCATTCTTCTGAAATTTGCAAGTGTACCTTTTCCATCACTGTCTTGATTTTCAGGCAGGATGGAAGCAGTCAAGTTGGAAAAACAAAAACCTTTTTCTCAGTTTTCTAGCTGAGAAAAACTCAAGAATCCTCTGAATCTTTGCACACCTAGAAAAATTGAATTTAGAAGTTGATTTTGCAGTTGAACAAAATGTTACTCCCAAATCAAAGTAGTATTGGGACTGAGCACGCTTAGTCTGGGTTTTTCAAGTATTTCCAGTTCTTCACTGGGATGCTGAAAATAGTAAGTAGTGAAAAGCTGAGTGTCCTGCTGGGACTTTGCCTTTTGAAACCAGAACTGTGGGCCTTGGGTATGGTTTTGTTGTTCACCTGTTTGGTTGCCTTTTCAAGAACTGGTCTAAAGTTTGGCCTCTACACCAATGTACATTATACATCAGCCAACATACTTCAGAAGTGGGGCTTGGATTTGCATACAGAACACTGGAATATAAAGTTTTTGTTCACATGTATTGCAAATGAAAGCAAGTACACAATGCACAGATTGTATAGCCAACTGGTCTAATTCTGCTCATAAACATTTGTTCACACAGATTTAGGGGCTGTGTCAGGGCCAATTGAACAGTTGGGCCTTTATTCTTCGTTAATTTTCTTTCCAGTACTTCTTCATTTCACCAACATATTTATAGAACTGGCCATTTCAATAATGTATTATCTATGGCCCTGACCCCAATCTGTATTTATCCACAAAACTAGTTCATTTATTGAGTATTTTTCGTATTGTAAACACACTGAGCATTTCCTAAATTTTGTTTTGGATTGATAAATTACGTACAGAATGACAGTGAGGTAATGAATCATTGCGATGACAGTGCACTGTCTAACTACAGATTAAGAGGAAACTACTCATTGCATACTAGATAAAAAGCAGAGGGCTGAAAATTCAACCATCTGTAATTTATGCAAACACCATGAGCAACAGCTAAAAACTGCCTCTCACAGATCTTAATTCAAGGCATCTCCAATCCCTTTTTTCAAAGGCTTTCAGGATACCTTATTGAGTTCTCAGCCTGTCCAGTTTGAGATTCCTGTAATCCAGCGCAATTATCTTGGCACGTTCAAGGTCTGTTTGGCACCTAAAGCTCTGTTCTTTTAGATGAACACAAGCTCTGGTTCATCACCAAAACACGTCAGAGAACAGAATACTGCCTTACAGGTAATCTCTTTTTGGGGCAAAGAGATGGTAGGGAGGACCTATCCTTCATATCTGCTTAAAGGATCACTTATGCATTTCACAGTTTTGTAAAGTAACTTTCTTTTTTAATTCATGGCTTTTATGTAGATGACAGCTTCAAATCCTCTGCTTGCATGTCCCTCTGCACAAACACATGGTAACAAATCCCCACCAAGAGCAGTGCAACAGCAAGGTGACCTGCAGCCTGCTACATGCATATTGTGGGAACCCCACTTTGCTAGCACAGCCCAGGCTCTTTGCTTGAAGTAGTTAAGTGCTTATCAAACAGGTTAGTAGAAGAGGACACATGAACGTGCACAGTCCTTCTGTTGCACCTAGGGACCTATCTGGCCACTAGCAGTAAGGAAGAAGCTTCCAAGCAAATGAGAGCAGCTCATTCCTCTGCTAAGGCACAGCAATGTATGGGAAACAGGCACTGAAAAAAACAGCTAAATGCATTTCCAAACTGGCACAGATGCTGGTATGCAGGGAGTAACATTCCCCCAGGGCAGAGCACTCTTTCGTGGATCCAGAACTTTTAAAAATCTTTTAAAGCAACTGGAATCCTTCTGCTGCTTAATGTGAGATTCCCACACACTTCCCTAGCACAGAGCGTGTACTACCAGGTACCTTGTCTTGTGGATCCTGTCCTTCCGACACTTCTCAGATGCATAGATAGTCTTAGGGCAATTCTGCTGCATCAAAAAGTAAGATGAAGAAAGTATTTCATGTATTTTTAGGAGGAACAGAAGCCACATAAACTGCCAATTCTTCACAGACCACCAGCTGTCCACAAACAAGCCAAAGAAAATGCTGCATATGGAAGAGTGTTAGCACCATCTAACAACAGCTCATATCAAACAGCCACATAACTACAGCATGTGTTGTACTAGATATATCAAGCTAAGACAAATTAATGCTCAAGTTTTGAGGCTGCTTTTCTGCAGTGGGTGGGATAACCTTCTCCTTCGGCTTTTGCTGGGTTTCAGTTCATTTGCCTCATCCCTCTCCCATCAGTTCTACTCTACAATCCCATAAAACCCAGATGAAATTCCAGAGAACAATCAATTAGATAAATTTATTTTTTCTTACTAGATACAAGTTAATGATTCATCTAAGTTTATTCAATATGTTCATGGTCCTCAGTGGAGTTTTGATGACCCTCAGTTTCACTTCAAATATATAAGAGAAATCTTTAGCACTGTTTTATATCTCACTGTGGAAAAAAACTGAGTACTGTCAGCTAAGGCAGTCTTAAATCTTGACCAAGTTACTTTTGCCCTCTTAAGTGTTACTTTACCAAAAGATACACTTCCAACATCCTATTCTCATTCATGTTTCCTTAAAACCACGTTCTAAAATCAGATGCTAATTAATCCAAATTTATCTGATTTCCAGATTCACTAATTATTTATCAGATCATCTCAATCAGTTTCATTTAGAATTACAGGCTTAGATACATAAAACAAATTTTTCTATTAAAAATGTTAAGCTACCTAAAAGTAAATAATACACTAAATTTTAATCTCTGTTCAAGATCTGAATATATTATTAACAGTAATATATTTTTAATAATCCTATGCATACTATTTTAATTCAAAATTAATGAAACAAGGATAGAAAAAGCAAGTTGTATTATAGAATATAACAGATCCTGCAAAATTACACCAAAACATTTTAACATTACAGAGACAACACTGAAACCAAGCCAGTTTTATATATTCAAGAATGATATGAAATACGAACATACTGATCTTGTCAACAAATGAGACAGAAGTTAAGGTGCTGAAAGATGCATAGGCTTTCAACTATCAGCACTTAGCAGCAGCACTGGGAATGCTACAGGCATTAAAGAGGAGTGCTGGAGCCAGAGCCTGGTAGCTGGAACACAGCACCGGGTTAATGCGACTGCACAGCTTCCCAGCCCCGCCTGGCACCTCTGAACAGGGCAGACACTGCATCACATGGTCACACCAGCTCGGGGGAGGGCACACACTTCCTTGGTTAGATTCTGAGAGCCTTAAAACACTGTTTTTTAAAAGTGTTTGTATTATGGAAAGAAAATAGTCTTCCCCTGTGACCAAGATAATAGGTGAAGTCTGGTCCTCATAGGTGTGCTCCCAGCCTTAAAAGTGTAACTGAATATTTCCTCAGGTGATTTATCCTGCAGCATTCATCATCTGCGCTTACTTTTTCCAACCTTTCACGCACAGAAAAGCAGACTAAACAACCACAATAACATCTTCGGATACCATGTCTTTGTAGCAACATCTCTCCACTCTTACATGTTTCCTAAATCTGAAGCAGCCTTGCAGAGAATGGGCTGCTACAGCATGCAACTGTGCAGCGAAGCTCCTCAGCTCCAGAGGTAGCAGCTCATGCTGTTAGTTCTGGAGTCTCCTGCCTCACTCTCCCGCTGTGTATCACTCATACCCGAGCGTGATGTCTTCCGGAGGCAAAATCATGCCACTTGCTCTTTGCAGATTAGCACTTGACTGTTCAATCCATATTTCTGTGTTTCAGTTCACCAAGCAAAGCCAAGTACTTTGGGTCTTTCAGTCACCCTAAATCCTGTCATTATTAACAACTGAAACACACTGCTGTTTTTTTGTTTTTGTGGACCATTTTTCTAGCCTGAGGATTTTGGGGGCATTTCAGCAAAATGGAAGAGAACGGAGCAATGACATTATTTTTGTCCCACTTCCAGGCAGAGTGGCAGAGAGCCAGTTCTCAGAATTTTTCTGAGAAGCCAATTGATTCATGCTTGTCTCAAGTCCTAGCATCCTTGTGAGAAGCTGTCAGAGGGCAGCCAAAATAGTACAATTGCTTCACCTACTGCCAAACGCTGAGATAAAAGACCACTTGGTTTCAATCATAAACAAAACCAGGGAACTGTCACAGAGTGAACAGCCTTCCCTGAAATTCAGATTGCACCCAGAATTTCACGAATCAGTTAGTCACTGCTGTAAATCAGCATGGTTAATCAGCTCATCTCTGCATCTTAATGAAACTCTGATGCTTTTCTACCAGCCTGAGGACCTATGGGTAGGTTTAATCCAAGGCAACACTGCTGAGCTGCACAGCTGGGTTGAGAGCCACGTTGAAGAAGACTCCCCTCAAAGTCCTCAGCAGGTCTTGCTTCAAGCCAGACTTGAAAGTGTCCTGTGGATAATATTACTAATTCTCCACTCACATACGTGGCCAGTGGCAGGAGCCATGCCAGCTGCCAACACTGGAGAGAAAGAAAGAACAATCTAGAACAGCACAGCCTGAATTTCTTTTGTTTTTGCAGTCTTAGAAAACAGCTTGTGTCAGATAGAGAAAAACGAGGCTATAATTTAGACACATTCTTTCTTTAGGTGAACTAGTTCACCTGACCATATTTCAAAGCATCCTTAAGACACCAATATATTGGTTATCTTCACAGGAAAAGTTCTACAGAAATAGTGACAGCTAATTTAGCAGGACACCATCACAAGTGCTTGCACAGCAACTCAATTACCTGAGGTCTCAGACAGTCTTTCAATCACACAATGTCTGTATAACACTGGCAAACACACATACATTCAATTTACAAGTAGATAAATCAAGAAATACTATCTTGGAAATAAAATATGAGAGGGATAGTTGAGCAAACAATGTACTCCAGCTGGGTTCATTCCTGGTTTCTCACTACAGAAAACCTGAACTGTGCACACCTGAAGTTTTTGCTCAACCACGAGAGCAAAGCATCCCTTTCTTATATACACTGGAACTCTTTGATAACCACTTTACTTGCCAGACTAGAAGCAGTAAAAGAAAGGCAGAAAATACAGTGAGATTATAAAATCAAGATAGGCAGGAATGTATTTCACAGAATTTTCATGCTTCAGTGATGTTACATCAGATACCTGAAAAAAAGCGTGATTTTGGGCGTATTTTGGACTGGCTATTCATCATGCCTAAAATTTATCACTTGAAAGTAAGACATATCAGTTCACTAGGCCAGCTTTTTTTCTTTTATTTTTTTTTTCTCCAGCTGGGATATGCACTGTCTAATTAGTGAGTTGAATCCATTCACTAATAGATTCAGTGACTGCAAGGACTAACACAAAAAAAGTGAGGGGATCATACAGACTGGAGTGAAAGCAGGGTGGGGAAACCTGAGCAGTACAACTGCTTTCAAGAGCAGTTAGCTGCTCAGCAGTTACTTGAGCAGAGGAGCTCAACTCATCTTACGCAATTTCAATGTAACTTGAATACTGTTACTGTCCTGTGCAGCCAATGGGGAAAAATATTCTCTACTGCTGCCTGTTACAGACTAAGCGAAATATGTGAATTTCAGCAGTACGAATGCCTGAAAAACATGCAATGGCTCAAGGACCGTTTCTATTGTGAATTTAAATCAATTGCAATGTCTGAGACAGTTTCCTTGATGCTCATAACTGAATTCAAATTAAAAGCAACAACCAGGAGACAGAAGGCTAAGCATCTCTGCCTAAGGCAGAAGAAGTGATATATTAACTGAAGGATAAGGTGGAACACATCATACCTCAGGAAATGCATTTGCTCCAAAACATATTAAGACTGTCAACAATTTGGCTTGGATGTTCACAACATAGTACACAAAACAAAATCATTAGAGTGCTTCAGTATGCAATAAAACTGGCCTTTAACACCGACAGTGGCAGTATAGAGAGGCAAGCTACCTGGCCAGCACCTAAAATCAAGAAATTCGTGGGATGGAATCACAAGGGATTAACTTTTAAGGTTTATGTGATGCAAAAAGGTCAGACTGGATTGCAGGGTTTCTTCTGATATGAGAAAGTACTGTTTGATCCTGCTGCTTATAACCTATTACCACTGTTCTTCATTTCTCTATCACCTATGTATACACACAACACACACTACAATACTGTCCTCATACACACCCTGTCCATCATGGGGAATTATTCTGCTCACTGAGCCAGAACTGCCTACAAAGCTTCAGGTTAACAGAGCAAGAAAAAGAACTTGGGTATGAATAAAAGCTCTGCTGTTAAAGCAGCTCAAAGCTTTGGCAATCAAAAGTAGTCTTGTAGTGGAAATTAGGGCTTGACTACATTTTTAATTAACCAAAATATCTATAGTAAAACAATTATTTAGTATTTCAGGACAAAACGTACTTGTTTTAAAACAAGTACTTAAATTAAAACAACTTCAAAGTAAGAATGAATCAAGACCTAAACAAAAATGTAATGGATTCTAAACTGATAAAATGGTGTTTTCTATGCAGGAGGAAAAAAATTCTGCTCAATGGTATAGAAAATTACTAAACTAGAGGTAAGATGTATATTCAAAAGCAATCTATGCAGGTAAAAGTGGCATCATCCATAGTTAAAACAGCCACAATTTATATGGGATGTGAAATATGTTCGCCACTGGTTGTCTAAAGAATACATTTGTCTCCCTAGAAAATTCAATAAATAACTGTCCATCTCAGAGGTTTTATGTTTTCCTCTGAAAACCTAGGAGCAGCCACCACCAGTGACATGGTGATAAACTAGTGAAATCTTCCAACAATTCTTCAGAAATGCCCTGTTAAAAATTATTGGACTCATTGCCACAGAATGTCATGAATACTAAATTTTAGATGAGTTCAAAAAGCAATTAAACAAAATAATTACAAAAAAAAATCCGTTTGGGCTATTAAACACGGTAATACCAGATCTGGCTTAGGAAATCCCTAAGCAGAGATCACTGGAGCCTGGGAGATTACAGGGGTGAGCATAGTGTGTTTCCCTTGGCCCAGCCTTCCTCCTTTTACTGGTCACCGTTGGAAACAGGATACTGGGCTGGATGGACCTTGAGACTGACCCCCATAGACACACTTGAATGCCAAGAGCTTACAAGAGATAAGCAAATCAATATTGTGTTTCTTTAATATGCAAACAACCAGATTTGGTTCTTGTATCATAGTCTAATGAAGTCAAGGGAAAATGAGTATCTGCTACACCAGGGTACAGTTCACCACAGCTGAGAATATAAGCATACTTTGGACATTTAAATGACATCTTTATAGCAGCTCTCTGCTACTACATCCAATCTGTTATGCAAAAAACGTCACCAGCAGAAATCAGTACATGCAGCAGATGAAGTTTTGAGGGGAAGGTGGGATGTTTTGTTTTTGTTTGTTTTAAAGAAACTAAACAAACTTATTGAAACCAAAATATATTAGAGCCCTCAACTATAAAAATAATTTCCCTCCCCAGGGAAAATAAAAATCATTTTCCCTCCCTCTCCAAGGCCAAACAGGTTTGTCTCCTGATAAGAAGAATAATTCCAAATTCTCAGTCTGAATGTAACAAATGATGCTTGGAGACCACAAGAAGAAGCTCAAGCTATATTGGAAATCTATTGTGACCTGTACCATGGGAAACAGCTCAGTCTGTGCTCTGCAGGGTTTGACTCCCTCACAAAGAGCTGGAAAAAGAAGAACAATCCATACTGCTTTTTTATCCACTGCTCTACAGTTCAACTCCCTCAAAGATAATCTTCCCCATTGTTTACTGCTTTAGTGACCTTGTAGAAAAGAAATGGAGATAATAGAAGCAAAATACTAAAGAGATTAATGGTTTTATTACCCTACCATTGGGAAGCTGATTGAAAGCACATATCCTTTCAGAAACTGCCGTTAACATCCTCAGCTCTCTTCTTACAAACGGTCACTGGGGGGATATTAAATGGAGCCTTAAGTATTGAATCCTCTTCACTTCCAGCACTGTTGTCCTTCTCACGGCAAGTGTCATAGGGAATCGTCTGTCTCTAGCCTGGAAGTCCTTTTTCATTCTTACTAAAACATAACAATAACAACATGGATTTTCATAAGAAGATGCTACTGGCCTGCTAAAGAGCCAAAGAACTGTGGTGGGTGATGGATAAGTTGTATGAGTAACTGCAACTTCCACTTCAGGATCTCAGCCAGATGTCTTGTTTACGATTGTTCCTGTGAGCCATTCTACCAGGCCACACTGAAGAAATGCATGAGTTGGCTCAGTCCCTTCAACTTTTCTGCTGAGTGGCAACACAAAGCCAAAATAACTGCATGAAAACCCCTCTGCACCTCATACAATCACAATGCCAGACTAAGGTCATTTTATAAGGTCTGAAGATATGGTCTTCAGTATTTTCCCGTGATAATAGCAAGCTACCTTCTAACATCATGTTTTAGGTAACTACCAGCTGCTTTGGCAGGAGTTAGGGTCTCCCAATGTCTCCTCCTACCATGTGGACCTGGCAGTGGTTGAACCCTGATTACACTCAATGTAAAACAGACTCTCCATAACACAGAAAGAGGTCAGACAGAGAAAATATGCTCCCAGTCTCCCCACCCTGTAAAAAGTACCAATCACAGAACCAGTGTATGTAAGAATAGGTTAACGGTGGTCATCCCCCAAAGCACCCAAGTCTTACTGCGTTGTCACATACCTCTTTGAATATAGTACTTATTATTTCATACTTGCTTTGGGTAGTAATTAATATGTCAGAACACCAGGGCAATATGATGTTTATGTGAGGATAAGAGCAGATTGTGAAATAGTCGCAACTCACAGCAGCTGAAGCTACTTTCTCTCACCCTATCTACCTCTACTCTTAATACATTACTACTTTTATGGAAGAATCCCCCACAAGGTTACAGAGCACCATGAGTCAGTGTCACCTCTTAAAATAAAATAAGGTAAGCATCAGCTGTTTTCCTGCTGTTATTGGCCCAAAGTGAGAGTCCTACTTGCTAAGTCATTATGCAACTGAGATAACCCATCCTTCTGCAGTCATTTGTGGGTGTCAGAAGAAGCTAAGAATAAACCAGGAAAAGCCTCCTGAAGGTCTGCTAAGAAGTGAGCTGAAAATGTCACTACTGAAAGAAACATCCTCAAGACACGGTATGCAAACCCTCGCTTAAAGCTCAAAACACACCCTTATGCAAACTATACTAGATGACTGCAGATCATAATCACATATTGCAGTTAAAATTACTGATTAACCTATCCAGGAAGTGTTCAAGTAAGCAGATGAAGGTAGTTGTTAGTAACAATAGTTACAACTGTGTTCATATAGGATATATTAGAGTTGCTAAGCTTAAGAAAATAGGTAGGTTCCCCCTCCTAGTTGTTACAGGGAGTTATGGAGTGAATTGCAGCATTTTAAATCCTGCTTATCCACAAGCTGGATAAATTAGGAATTTCTTTTTTAATAGCTTGTCTCAAAAGAGCTGCAAAAATATGTAAGCATATCCAGCAGAGAAAGCAGGTCAGCATTAGTCCCCAGTCAGAAGGAGAGCTGATCAATAAAAAGAAAGATCCAATTATAACATAATTGGGCAATCCTAGTCATGAAGATAGTAGGGAGAAAAGAAAGGAGAGGAGGAACAAGATTGTCTGAGGATGACCAGTCAGAGGATGCGGCAAATCTAATGCTGTTGCGTATGAGCTGAATTTCTTTTCCTTGCTTGCAAACTGAGAAAGCATGCTATGATCAGACTTTGGAAATTTAAAAACAACAACAACCAAAAACAAAACAAAAACAAAACAAAAAACTTTTTTTGTGGCAGCTTTAAGCTTCTCATTTCCCTTGTCAATAAGATTAAGAAACTTCCTTGCAAGAGAAGGCTCTGTAATTCTGTATATTTATGAAACTTTGTGAAAGCCAGGATTAGTGACTGTCTTCTGAATTAGTGCTGAAGTTTTGGGGGCAATATAGCAGCTAAATTAGTACTTAAACTGTACATACAGGTTAGGATTTGACAAGAATTGCTAACTCTTCTGAGACATGCAGAGCAAGTTTGTCATTATGGTCTTCAGGATAAACATAATTGTTCTGGTTTTGGTCCTATTTACTCTAAGCACAATGGAATTGCAGCAATTCAGAAATGGAGAGAACACAATTAGAAGCAAGACCAGTAAAGAGAGTTGTATCAAATGAAAACCTGGCCTTCATTTTATTGCATCTGAGTTTTTGCAAATAGAAAAACGATGTCTTGAGAACTGAAGATAAGAGGCTGATCACAAAAAAATATGATCTTATGATCATCTTTAATTTGTAACGCCTTTCAAATGAAAATTTAACATCATCTAACCTGCATGCTCTCCCAGATCAAATGTCAGTAAAGGTAACTATACCTTTTTACTTTGCCACCCAAAAAACTGAGTATACAGGATGTACCTAAGTGTCAAATACCAACTAGAATCAAGAATCACAGAAGCCAAATTTAGATGAAAATGTCTCTTTTGGAAGTCACCAGATATTGGCTTCTTGCAATATTATAAAAATACCTATATGTAGAAGAGGCTTTTTATTCAATGCAGCAATAAAGAGTTTCAATGAAATTTATATCCAGGGGAAAAAACAAGCAAACTTTTGCTCAGCATAAAAAGCAACAGTCTTTGTAATGGAGAAGAAAGACTCTCTTTTTAAAGAAATAAAGCTCTATAAATACTGAGCACATTAGTAACCGGAACCCTCTCAATGATTCATTTGATTGGGCATCTCTGTAGTTAGGGAGCTGAAACCAAGGAAGGGTACAGAACTAACCTGAAGTTGCTGTTCCTCAGTAGCCTGCTTCCTGATGCTACTGTTCATGTCAAAAGAAAAAAAAGCACAGCTAAATATTTAGCTCATCCACTTTCAAAGTGGACAAGCAACAGATATTCCACAGTTCATAAACTCTTAAAAAGACTAGAGAGAGAGATCTACCCATCCACACAGCTGAGCACAGAAACAAATCCTTGGAGAGTAAATGGAGTTTGATGGCCTGTCTCAGGCTGCATTTGTTGAGCTGTTGTCCTTCTGTACAAGTCGTGATCTGAAGGCAAAGCCTGTACTTTCTTTGTTCTGCTCCACCCTAATAACATGGCCGGTTCTATATACTTAGTGGTAATAAAGAAACTGGCAAACCTGTGGGTGTTATACAGAGGAAAAGGAAAAGGGATTTCCAACTTGCTTCTGTTCCCTAGAAATACTGTTTTCCTACCACCATTTTTTGGCAGAACACATTGAACTTCATATAATGAAGTAAATAATGATGGATCAACAATATGCATAGCCTGAGAATAAGATGGGAACAGAGATGGAACTTCAGATCAATTTTGCAAGCATCAGAAATGGGTTGTGTAGATACACAAATTAGCAATAAATATTATGTTTTGTTGTTGTTGTTTTTCTCTTTCCCTTGCTCTAATCTGTACTGTTGCCTGGAAAAGAAAACTCCAAAAGAAGTGTCTATTATTTCCCCTTGCATTTAATAAATAAATTACAGATGAGCTAAAAGATTTCAGTACAAGTCCACTGGAGCAAGAAGACACACTTTACACAAGATGCTGGAAAGTCTGCTCCACGTATTTCCAAAATTGTGATGGTGCAAGAAGCTTCTCCACTAGTTTTTGTATGGAGATTTCTTCAACTGCAATTGCTTAAGAAAAGTTCAAGACTCTATATCTTTTTAATGTTCCTTTTTTTTTTTTTTCTTTCCTAAGATAGAACTAAGGAGCAGTAACTAGAAGTGATCAGAAGAAACTTCGGTTTTTCTATATTAGCCAGGTCTATCTGAAGCNGAGATTTCTTCAACGGCAATTACTTAAGAAAATTTAAAGACTCTTTATTTTTTTAATGTTCCTTTTTTTTTTTTTTCTTTCCTAAGATAGAACTAAGGAGCAGTAACTAGAAGTGATCAGAAGAAACTTCGGTTTTTCTATATTAGCCAGGTCTATCTGAAGCTTTAGTACTTTGCTGTAAAAATCACTTCTGGGTTTTTGAAAGGCGAACCTCAAACTGCTGCTGCATGGTTCAGTCTGTACAGAAAGTAACCATACAATGAAAAACAAAGAGCAAAGAAATACAGATAGAGTCTTAACACTGACAAAAAGCCAGCCTTTTTTTTTTTTTGGCTATCAAATTCTAAGAAAATTTGCTACATATAATAAGAATGAAGTCACTTCCCTGCACAGTTTGGACTGCGCATAACCTGCTTAGACTTCACTTCAGACTTTCAGACAAAGTCAGGAATAGGACATGGGCTGTTTTTTCACAAGCGTGATTTGAATTCAAGAAATTAACTCTCCCCCCCTCCCAAAAAAATATCATCCTACATCAGTATTTGAATCAACAAATGGTTCCTGATAGAATAACATGTTGATTAAGTCATCAAACAAAATGCTCTCTGGCACTGGTAGCAGCAAGCCAGCAGCTGTTTCTAAGAGCAATTATACGTCAAGTGAAAAAGCTGACAAGTTTGAAGTTAACATTTAGCTACCTGATCAGGTTATCTTTTTCAGTAGCAAGAAATGTGGAGTCAGCAGAAATTCGCCTACCCAAAGTACACAGAAGAAAAGGAACCCCTGCCTTTCAATTCATTATTTAATATACTTGATGCAACCCTTATGTTCACAATCTGTAGCTACACTGAGAAACATAAGCGATCCAAAACCTCTAAGGACCTTAATCGTTACAGAACATTCAGGAGGAACTTGTTGACAACAGCAGCAGTAATTTAAATCTGCTGGCACTTTCAGAGACAAATAGCTCTGTATAAAATCCAGCTGGAGGTGGCTTCTCTTCCTCTTGGTCTCTGAACACTGATGTCAGGACATCCTAGCCTTACACCCAGCAGGCGACTAGCAGGGCAGTTGATAAATCCTGTAGATAGGCCATCACACGGATCCCCCCTACCCATCAACCCTGGAATAAGCAAAGCTTTTCTGGCAAGAAACACTCCAGACGGGAGGGCAAAGACATTAAATGCAAAGCATTTTAAAAGTAGGGGAAGGCACTTTTTTTTTTTTTTTTTTAATGACAAGTCACTCTGCACTTAAGGGTCAGCAAGTGGGTGGGAGAAGATAATTATTCAAGATACCTCAAGATGAGATGTTCATGAGAACATGCTTCCAAGCTCAACACAGAGGGAGAACTTGCAAGCAGGTTGGGAGGGGCTTTTTCTCTCCTGGGAGAACACAAAGGTTAGAATAGCTTTTACTGCAGTCATCTAGGGAGATGTGCTCCCCCAGAAACAATCTGCATGGTTCTTCACAACCTTTATTCTCAAACGCATTTTTACTGCTAGACAGCAACTCTGTAACTAAATGCAAAAATGGTGGATTTTTCATGGAAATATTTACTCTCTTAAAAATTACAAATCTTCCCTAGCAAACTACCAAAATCTACAAGCAATAATGGGTCACAGTGCTGTTAAAGCTTTTTTGTTTGTTTTTGTTTCTCCACCAGAAAGTTAATTTCTCATGAATTTTTAGACAAATTCTAACAATTCCTACACTTGCCAGGAGAGGAAAGCCAAATGTTTTCCTTGAGCAGAAGTTGCTTACAAGCCTCCGCATCCTCTTTAATGCCATTTCTGAAATAAACATCTATTTTAAGTTCTTTGGGGGACTAGTCCAAATACCAGGAACCTCTAAAAGGCCAAGGTAAGAGTCTGCCTTTTGAAACACTCACCAGTTACCTCTGTTGCCAATGACAGCACATTCATCACTGATTCTTGTCCTACCAGTTCTTGAGAAATCTCGCTCAAAGTAAACTCTGGCTACTTGGATCTGCCACTCCCCAGGTCTCTATAGCATCGAGGAAACATTGACAAAACTAGCACCCACACAGAGCAAAGGGGTAAAAAATATCCCATCTCTTCCCACATCAGAGGACATGCCAGGGCACTCTGAGCCTTCTGTCATCAGCAAGATGAAACCATTAAAAATTAAGTGGTTTAAAGACTATGAAAAAGGGAAGAAAAAAAAGTCTTTGCTATAATTTTTTTTATTAAGTCTACAGGAGCTTTTATGAAGTTAGTAAAAATCTCCTAGATGAATGTTTAGGGCTCATCAGTTTGAAATTATTTTCTTTCTGCTCCATCCTCGCTAATATTGCTCAAAAAACAATGCTGAAAATAATTGCCAGCAAAGTAATCCAGCCTGTGAAAGGCACCTAAAAAGCTTCTATGCCTACAAGTAACAGCATGGCTCCTCAAGGCACATCACTTCTCTTTGTTTTATTTTTCCAAGTTTTTAATTTAAATAGACAGTAACTTTTATCACATGAACACAAGATGGCAAAACATTAGATTTCACAAGTGTGCTGGGCCTGGACTGCCTGGCTGTGAACTACAGGAAAAAGTAGCGCTTTCAGACTCCCCAAGTTTGAAATGGGAGAACTGGTGTTACTTGTCCTCCTGCTACCAGCTTTGCCCCATGTCTTCTTTTCCACATAGCAAACCACAGGAATCAAGCCAGGTGAACAACTCCCTGCAGAAGTTTTCCCTAAAAAACATGTAAGTGGTGCTGGAAAGCAGTGAGCAACTCACGAGCACAGCCACAGGAACATGACCTTTACTTATGTATATTCTCAAAATACTCTAAACAACTGATAAACAAAACAAAAGCAAAGCTATAAACAACACAGCCCAAACCTTTGCATTAACATTGAAAACAAAGATTATGTTTTCCTGCACTTTGCCTTTCTCCAGTATTTCAGCTGCAGGCTGGGCAGTACACAAAATTACTGATCCACTGATACTTGAAGAGGGAGGGAGAAACTGCTGTGTTTGGATGAGATTACTTAGAATCAGCACATCAGGAGGGCACAGTAGGAGACCAGTGCTACCCCAACAACTATGCATTCCCAGATACCTGCAACCCAGCACGTGTTGCTGATCAGACAGGTTGGCAGGCACAGGGATGCAGGCAAACAAACGCTTACCTGGCACAGTCTTCCACCTTGTACAAGGGACTGGAGACCTTGGTCCTTTCCTCCTCCAGAGAGAGGATGTACAGAACCAGGAAGGCAATGCTCAACACCTTGCCAGCAGCACTGCAGCAACATCTTTCTCACTTTCAAATGGTTTTAGCTGCATCAGTCTGCAGGGAAACACTCAGAAAACAAAAAGAAATCTTCTCTGCTCGATGACCAGTCCTGCAGCATCAATCACAAGTTACAAAGCATTTCTAACACAGGATCCCAGAGGAGGGTGTGAAAACAGCTCAGTCCTTTAGTAGCAGGGAGAACGAAATGCTGGCAATAATGGAAAGGCATCATCAGTATTACTGTGATAAAATGTTTGCAGTTACTACACTGGCAATTTTTCCAGATGGGTTGGCTTAGAGACAGGTCTCTTGCACTGGTTACTAAATTATTTTCTTTACAAAGGTCTAAGTGCCTCTGTTTTCCAAAAGGATGCCTGAAGACACTTGGTTCAGAGCATTAGTCCCCTGAGATTCACCTTGGCCTGTAAAGAAATGAGATAGATGAACAGTAAACTATCCTGTGGATGAACCCAGCACTGGTTTTGGTTGACAAGAACACCCTATGTAAAGTACGTATCAATGTAAAATAGGAGACGGAGAACTGGGGCTAGTTAAAATATAAGGAATCAGAAACAGTATTTGCAAACAAAGCATTTTAAACAAAGTAAACCATCCTAACAACAGTCTTGGAATCACCTCATCTGAGAGAGCTGCCTGATCACCACACAAGAAGATTAGGGGCAGTGGGTTGAAGCTGGCACTCTCCCAAACCAGCCAACACAGCCAAGCAGCCACTGCAGGTCCAGAGGAGCAGCATTTGTTATCCGAACATACAGAAATACATTTGCCCAGCATTTAGTGCCCAGCAATTACTTTTTTCTAGAAAGAGAGCACCTGCGCTCAGGGGAGTTTGTTCCTTGCTGCTGTCCACACACCTGGTGCGTGGCTGCAAGGTAAGAACAGGACTTCAGGGAGTGGGTGAGCATCTCACTTTCATGCAGTACCACCTATAGGTTTCCATCAGCCTTCACTCATGTAAAAGGACCCACGAAGCAAAACAGTCCCCAGAAAACAGCAAAGTTCAGCCCCTCTGATAGCTGATCCAAAGAGGATTTGGGGCCTGCATAAGGTCACAAGCAAAGAAAATTTGTTCCATCTGTGATTCAGGGGTCTTGCTAGCATGTCTTTATTGGATTTTTTTTGAAGCACTCTGCACTAGATGATGGCACAGAGCTGGACCAGGAAGGAGGTTCAAATATACCAGGGAGACTTTTAGAGGGGAGGGAAGGAGGGAGGGAAGGGAAGAGGGAGAGGAAAATGAAGAACTATATTCATCCTTTAAATCTAAATCTCCCTGTAGCTTCTATGTAGTAAATATCAAACACCCTCATTACATTAGTCCATTAGCTATACTCCTGTTAATTGGATGACTTGGTCAGCTGTGGTTTACTCAGAATTTGTTGTGGTTTTAGTATTTTATGATCAAGCATACTTATGGGTAATTTGAACCTCACAACACCAAGCAAAAATTGCCAAAAATTAACATCTTCAAATACGAGCAGCTTTCATCACACAAACACCATTGAGATCTCACAGCACTCTTCGCTCTACTTTACTTGTTTATTCAGACAGTTTTACAATTAAATTTCTTCCCTCAGTTAACATGATGCAAGCTCACACTCATTTGAATTGCTCGTCTGCAAACACAACAAACCAGCTCTAGCCACTAAGCTTTAATCTGTCACCCAAATTTTCAGCAATCAGACCCCTATGCATTAACTTTGGTAATTACAGTAGCATATGTGACAAATTAGCGGAAGGAAATATAACAGCGTACATCTCTGTAAT
This sequence comes from Chauna torquata, assembly GCA_013399475.1. NCBI lineage: Eukaryota > Metazoa > Chordata > Aves > Anseriformes > Anhimidae > Chauna > Chauna torquata. The sequence continues at coordinate 46,714 of VXAL01010922.1, read as the reverse complement.
AAGAAGAATTTCTACCTTTTGCAGTCACCAGTGGACTATCAAAGCCAGTATAGCATGACATATGATGTCTCAGCACCCCTGGGCTAGAAAAGTAAATAATGAGTCACCCATAAACAGAAACAAATTCAAAAGGTCATAAAAAAGCTACTAAACCCCATGAAATTAAATAAATACATTAATCAATTAACAACTCTATGAAGCAGCAGAGTTGAATTTTGTTGTAGTAGTATCAGATATCTTTGGAAATTGCCCTTCAGTAATCCAATTGAAACTTGGCATGTTTCCACCTCTGCGTATTCTCTGTGGTTATGTTTACGTGATCAGATACCAGTCTGAAACATCAGAAAGACATGAAAAACAGGATGGTGGGATTCAAGAAAAAATAAACACATCTAGCTTTCATCCTGTTCTTCTCATTCACAAATTTCCAGCTAACTTATCCAAGACAGTGAATAGTTTCCTTTTGCAAGTATGAATTGTAGCCATAAGCCACTACATGTATCATGAAATACAGCATAGCTGGAAGGGGGAATCAGTCCAGTATGGGAACCCAGGCCAGGGTGAGCATGGTGGTTTGAGGAACTGAACAACTCTTGCTCCAAAACATCACTGCAGCAAAGCTTAAGAAAATAAACCAACAAAACTCAACAGTGCACCCTACACACTCACGCAGACCCTACAGCCTCGAAGCAGCACCAGCCAAGGATAGTTCTGCTAGAGGCTGTGCAGGCATCCAAGAAAGATGAAAATCTGTACCCAAGAGTTTCCTGTGGATATCTAACACAGTGCAGAAGTGCTAAATGAGTGGGAATGAGGAGAAGATGCAGCACTACAAGGAAGGCCGTTAGCAGATGTATGTTGGTTTCAGCATACAGTGTCTGTGCCGCCAAACCAGCCCCAAAGAAGGATCCACTCAGAAAAAAGAGCATAATGGAGGCATTGACATCTGTAAGCAGGGAAAATGGGAAAGTAACTGAAAACAACTGATCTCAGCCATACCACGGACTTACTTGCACATTGATATACTAAGCACCAAGCCATCAGCTCTTGGAAGAGGGAAGAAAGAAAAACATGAGTTGCAGGAGACTTGGACAATGTGTTCTTGCATAAGAGGATCCTGTGGTGGAACAGCCATTGCGTGTTCTTGGCTCTGCATAACCGTCTGCTTTTAAGCACCACAAAACCTGTCTTTCAAAAGTCCTTTTTCCAACAAAAGTAACTCTGAATTGACAACTCTCTTTTAATAGAACAATCTAAAAATGCAATGTAATTTGTACTGTGTGCAGATCAAAAATCCCAGTGAAGACTTTGCTGTGCTACTAATTTGAGGCTGAAGGCACTCACCTGGATGACCATCTTAGTGTGTGATAGCTATCAATGTTTTCTATTCATAGGCTGATTTTGCAAAAGCTGCTTTAGGGCTAAGACAAGTAACAAGCATCCAGCCTTAAGCATCAGCATTTCACAATGCTTCCTCTTGTATCTTTTATGAAATGACCTTTCATGAATGCAATTTCTAAAGTGACTAGTCTTGCTGGTGTCATGTAGCTAGGGGAAACGGAGAATTTACAGTGATTAGAATAGATCAGATTTATGGACTAACAAGACAGATGATGCAGTGAAGCAAGGAATGAAATGTAATGAGACCAAGAAAAAATTAAACACATGCTATATTCCAGCCTAAATAGCAGTGTACAAATAGACAGGAAATACAATGTAAAACAATTCACATAATGTTTAGTAGCATTATAAAGGAAAACCAGAAAAGATCTTGCAGATCTTACAAACTTCTTAATACAAAGTAAAAAACAATGGAAGGCAGTAATGCAAGTTAGGAGGTACTGCTGAAACATCTGTATGAAGTGGACAAGTACAAACCCATGAGCATTTGTTGTCCTGCTGGAAAACATGAGATACCACCAAACAGATTTTCAGAAGGTTCAAAGCCAATCCTAAAAGATTTCGTAAATATCAGGTTATTTGGGCAATATTAACATTTTCTTTTTTTTTTTTTTTTTTNTTTTTTTTTTTTTTTTTTTGCAAAATGAGATCTACAGTTACATGAAATAGCCCTAAAGCTTGTAGGATCTCATCTCCTGCAGGTGTATGACAGATAAATGCAACAAGGAAAGTGTCTCCCAAAATGAAAAGGTGTAGCAGGGAGTAAAACTGTCTTTGAGGGAAAGAGGAATAAGAAGCCAAGAATTTGAACCTGTCCCTGAAGGAGGCTTGGCAGTCTGTTAGTCATGGCTGAACCATATTGGAGAAAGTGCTGTGTCAAAGGACACCGCAGTATGAGAATGATATTGCTATAGGATTTAGAAGGAATATAGAATCATAGAATCAGTTAGGTTGGAAAAGACTTCTAAGATCATCTGTTCCAACTGTTAGCCTAGCACTGCCAAGTTTACCACAAAACCATGTCCCTAAGCACCACATCTACATGTCTTTTGAATACCTCTAAGGATGGAGACTCGACTACTTCCCTGAGCAGCCTGTTCCAATGCTTCACAACCCTCTGAGTAACGAAATTTTTCCTAATCTCCAACCTAAACCTCTCCTGGCTCAACTTTAGGCCATTTCCTCTTATTCTATTGCTTATTGCCTGGGAGAAGAGACTGACCCCCACCTTGCTACAGCCTCCTTTAAGGTAGTTGTAGAGAGCAATAAGGTATCCCCTGAGCCTCCTTTTCTCCAGGCTAAACAACACCAGCTCCCTCAGCCGCTCTTCGTAAGACTTGTTCTCTAGACCCTTTACCAGTTTTGTTGCCCTTCTTTGGACACTTTCCAGCACCCTGAAGTCCTTCTTGTAGTGAGGGGTCCAAAACTGAACACAGTATTCGAGGTGTGGCCTCACCAGAGCTGAGTACGGGGGGACATGATAGATTATATTATGACAGATTTTACTGCTAAGAAGTTCTTTACAGATAGGAACATCCTTAAAATTGTAAAAATATTCTTATGCAAGCTTCTACTTCTACTATGAAAATATTTACATACATGTTTAACTTTATATGTGTTGACTAATTAAAATCAACTGGGATAATCATGGGCTTCAATTTAACATAATAAGCATTATAAAAATCAAGTGGATTGGTGTGTCGGTATTTTTTCATGTCTCTTTGGTTCACTATATTTTTTCTGCAGTTGTATTCAGGATAATGGGAAGAACTGCAACTCCCACACAGCCAAGAGATGATGCAAGATTTTAAAACACTACTAGAAGTAACAGAATTTTTCCAAATTATCCCTCTTACTTAAGAGCACCTATGTTAAAAAGCCCTTTGTACAAACAACTTTATAAAATATTTCCTCAGACACAGCAACTTATTAGCTGTATTCCTGACTAGTTTCTTAATTGGACTCAGAAGTAAAATTATCATTCAGATGCTAGCAGTTTTGCTATTCAACATCTAATCTATTTTGAAAGCTTAAGCAAATTCTATAAATATTTAAATTAAATATAATCTGCATTTGCTTAGTGATTTTAATCAAGTTGCTGTTCTCCTGAAATACATTAACGTTTAAAACCAGTGCAATAGTAGGATAATGTCAGGACACTGAAGATTCTGACAATTATTAATATATTTTCCTAAGTTTTGCAGGCAGAGTTTAGTGCTATAGCTGAGCTGCTACAAAACTACTCAGAATAATCTTTAAAAAAAAGCTACAAAAATTTTTTTTTGAAAAATTAACCCAATTTGAAACTGCTGTGACCAAAATGTAGAACAGGGTTTTAATCAGGTTTTTGTATTTTTCCAGTTTTATTTCTAACATAAGCCCAGTTTCTCCAGACCTCCCTTCCACAGATAAAACTCTGAGTCTATGACTTTGAGCCCATTGGATTTTTTTCTGGGTCTGATGAAGGAGCTTCACAAACCTTTATATTGCTTTAGGAAGAAAAGCTACTTGTGCTGACTTCACGCTGCTCTTTTAAAATGATTGAGTTACAATCCTGTTTAAAAGAAATGTGTATTCCTTGCATGAGGGTACAATATCTGAATCCTAACCATGAACTCCCTTGGCAGTAAGTAAACCCAGGAAGACCAACAGTGCATGTCCCCAGCATGCTAAGCCCGCGCCAGAGATGTCTGTTTCAAAGCATCCTCCTCAGCTATGGGTTTGCCACATGGCAGGCTCTGATGATGGATGAGCCTGAGCTAATGTAAATCCAACCCAGGAGGTGAGCAAACCTGCAAGCAGATGGCCCACCCTCAGCAACATGTTGCTGCACCTGCACTTGCCAACAGCTGCTTTTGAGCTGGTTTGGTACAGTATGTGTGACTGCAGTTTAAGCTACGAAGCAAGAAACGTGAGTTTGAGAAAGCTTCTCCCAACTGTTATCATCACAGCAACGTGCCAACCAGCAGAGCAGAGGTGCAGAAATGCACTCATCAAGGATATCGGTGCACCACCCAAGGCAACGGTGTTGTAACAGCATCTGATCTAACTGTGCTGCCCTGCCAGGTGTGGACTTGGAGAAAGCACTGAGTTTCCCGCCACCGGCAGAGCGAGGTGCATGGCTTCAGCAGGCAAAAATATCTGAACCAGGCTTCACCAGAACACAGTGTGAGCTACTAGTCGTGTGCATGAAACACAGCCCTGAGAGACGTGGTAAAAGTGATGCACAGCTGTCCACACTGCAGGACAGTTAAACGACGCACCCTGGGCAACTCCTCTGTATTCCTGAACATGGCAAAGCCACATACTTGCTTTCTTCATTCCTCCGCAGGAAGGGACAGCCTAATATCTGGCATTTTCAACCCTCCCACAGCACATCCAGAGACAAGCTCTCCCAGCACAAACACGCCTGGAAAGGAACAAAAATACAGAAGAAAAGCAGGACATTGGATAGCGAGAAATTAGACGCCTAAAGCCAAAGACTGAGAACAAAAACATCACAGATATTTAATTAGAAAACCAACTATTAAAGTAGATTGCAGTTGTTTAATAATAGTTTGTCAGTGAACAAATGTAATTAACTGTTGGATAGAAATGGGGACAATATAACGATTACAGGTCTTGGAAAGAACTAACTAGGGAAGAAGAAACTGTGACGGTTATATATCCAATATTCAACTGCAAGTTGTTTCCGCTTTTATTCCACAAACAATTAAAATGATTTTTCCATTTATCCTCATCTTCAACAGTATGACTGTGTAGTCCTGCAGTTGCATCTGACCACAACATAGACGCTGTAGCACCTGGAAAAATTTTCTCTGCATGGATCTGCTTGTTGATTTCAGGGAGAGTGCCAGAGGCAGGGGACAAGCTATGCCTTGCTCTTCCACCAAAACTGTTTACATGGAAAAGAAGTGGGAACCAGCAACTTAACAGCTTTAACCATTTTTTTTTCCTCTCTGTTTGTATTTTCTGTCTCCAATCTGCCTGCACAGGTGTCTCTGGCAAATAAAATTTGTCACCATTATAGAAATATAGAAAAACAAATGGATCCCCAAAAAAGCAGAATGAAGGAATATTTAAACCCTGTTTCAATAATACAGAATGTTACTAACAAAAGAAAAGAGCAATTATTATTTTACAGAAAATGACATTCAGCCATTCCTTTAATGGCTTCATGGCACATAAGATGATAGCGGGCTATATATACAATATCTGCATATCTCCAGAACATCTGCTTCATAAATAATAGCACACTTGATGGTCTTAAAAAAAAAAAAAAAAACACAACTTCAACCCAACAGAGCAATTCCCACGCACCACACATTCACAAGAGGGAAGAATAACTCTCATTTTGGTCTAACATGGCTAGCATGAGAAAGAGCACAATTTTAACATATAACAGCATTTTCTTCCATGGACACCAAGCAACTCAGAACAAGAGAGCATTTTCAACCTGCCATCCATCTAACTTCAATCTGTTATGCTGATTCAATTGGCAACATCTGAAGTCCCAAGGTATGAACACATAGCTGTTTCCTCATTAAAAAGTCAGCATGGGCAATTTGGGATATGTAGATTTTATAGAACACTCTTAGGAAATAAAATAGAAAAAAAAAAGCACAGAAAAGCATAAACAATTAAGCTTTTTTCACAGCCAGAAAAAGCAGACAATAATGTTCTCCAGCACACTTAAATTTCTATCCCATGGAACCCGGCACTGTGTTGAAATTAAACTGGATGCAAAGTGGCACACACTCTGCCTCTGATACAGGGCGCAGTAAACACAGTAAACCCGCAGCAGTTCTGTACATCTTTCAGCTTTGTCCTCTGTCATTTCCCTTTTTACTACTGTCCTTTGCACCAAGAACGAGACAGTTGCAAGCACCACTGTTAGTTCCGTCCCTAGGACACTTCTCTGACATTGTCTTCAGTTAGCTTTCCCATTTGTTATCCAATATAACACTCATAATAATTTTAGTGCAGTCAACCACTTCCTCCTCAAATGAGAGGAAGGTTAATGATGCTTTCTGTTACTACTACTATATGCTTTGCATAAAAAAAGGAATGGATTTCTTAAATAAAGAGACAGCATTCCTTTCTTGAAGCATCTTGTTACTCTGTGCAACACAGACAGAAACTTAGCAATTCCAGCTCCTAACTCTCCTCTGGACTCAGCAGCCCACACTGCATGCATGCTTGCTGTTTACCGGCTGGTCCGTAACACACGTATAGGAATTGGTAGCCCAGGGAGTTTCCCAAACTCATCCCCTGGTTATTAGCTTGCTTAGGGGCTGACAGCCGTGCTGTCGAGCACCAGCTAACATTTGACAAGAAAAATCTTCCACTTGTTGGCTTGTCTGCATGGCGGCTTTCAGAGATCAGGATTGGCTCCAACGCCGCTTAGCATGACGTGGCTATGGGTGTAGTCAGGCATGACTGACAAGGCCAGATAACAGCAAGCAGTATGTTCATTGTGATACCCCATTAGATGGTATATAGAGAAAGGCGTTCACTATTTCATGTGCTGTGACAGCTTCATTATTAGGGAAAAATCTTATCTCCTTCATATTACAATAAATTTTTCTTTTCCTATATATAAGAACTGCACACATGCTAGTAATTAGGCACTCCAAGCAAAGTTGCTTTACAAACTTGTTTTGTAAAAATAGAGCAATTAGACTTTGAGGACATCTGTTCTCCACCAACCAAGTACAAGTGTGTTGCCCACATTTGACCAGCTCAGGAGTTTCTTCTCTGCTCCTGACACACAAGTGCAACCAATGGAGAAGTGGCTCAAGTGTCTTTAGCCTTTTTTCTATATGGGAGGAAAAAGAGACCCTTGAAGAGAGAGAGACAAATCCACTAGTGACAAAGTTGTTTGCATTGGTACTACACTCCTGGGGCTGGTTTTGCCCTTTGCCTACAGCAGATACTCAGCTGAACACGTCACATGTGGACCCACACACTACCCCCAGCCCCGGGATCATGGTGGGTGGAGGGAAGACAAGCTGCTGTGCTGGAGATGGGAAGANATGCATGCTAAAACCCAGTTTGAGTATTTTAAGAGGAGAAAATATTAGAGAGAACACTATGCAAAGCAGAAGTGTGATATAGATTGAAGTTTGACCTGACCATAGCCCAAACATTTTCATTCAAGTAACTGAAGTTAATCCCGTTGTATAATGTAAAATTTATCTCTTTTCCCCCAAATAAAAAGACTGATTGTGATTACTTGGTAACAGCTACAACTGATTGTGTCATTACAGTAACGTAGACTTTTTTAAGATAATCGCACATGATGGTTAGCAGCTATACCTTTTCCAAAATTTTACAATTCTTATTTATTAGATTATTAAACTTATCTGCAATTTGTGTCAAATGATTTTTGGATAGAAGTTGGAATTCAATTAACAATATAGAAAAAATATTTTAATAGGTACACCAACTACAAAAGAAAACATTCAAACATGACTTGCATTTAAATGAGTCATCATAAGATGCAAATTATCTCTGTAATTACTTACTTGAACCAGTTGTTGCTAATTGTAATAACGTCAAAGAGCTAAGAGAGACTCACCTAACCTATACCTTTGCCTAAGCAAGAATTAACAATAACTGCCCTCCTGAACTAAAACTGTTTGCAATTAAGCATAATTTTATGTTTTTAGCCAGAGAATTCCTGGGCTGTAGCTTTCTTTATATGTTAACAGGAAGTATCTAATGCTTAAATACTAGTTTTAATGTAAATTTAAGAGACTACGGTAGGTTTAAATCTTAATATATAAATAATAAGATGTCATTGTAATTCTGAAGTGGATTATTTCAAATATTTAGACTTTAAATATAAATACCGGATTTAAGTTAAAAAGACAAAAATAAAACAAACAAACAAAAAGCCAACAAAATAGGACAACCACAACCCTTCAATATGGAACTGATCTGATGGATATCACCAAGAAGAGTAAGTACCGGGCAGATCTGAAAGCTTAATCCTCAATAGTGGTAAAGCAGATGGGGCAGGAAATATAGCCCAGCACCCCCACACAACAGATTCACAGGGGCAAAGAGGTCATATCCAAAATAGGAGAGGGCGCCTGGGCTAAGCAGGATGTTGGGCACATCTCAGCTCATCAACAGGCTCAAACACCTCCTCCTCCAGCCTCTGTTTTTCACTGGATCCTGTTGACCCATTTTGCCAAAGTGGGAAAACTCCATATGCTACTTGCCCTGGTGATTTTGCAATGTCAGTTTTCCTCTGCATCACGAACATGTCAGGTGCTGGTCTCAGAAGGATTTAGATGCTCAGTGAGGCTCATCCCCATGCACCAGGATGTCATCCCTCCAGCCAACAGTAAAGCCCAGCAGCCCCAGAGCAGCATGGGAGAGAGCCCCTCAAGGCCACATCCAGCAAAGCACTCTCCCCGAGTCTGAATTTGCAAACCACCCCACAGTGCTGCCCAGGGGCTCACTGGCATGCCCAGATGAACCCAAGCCCTGGGACAAGGATGCTCTGTGAGCTCAGCACGCTGCTGCCACAGCCATGGCGCAGGCAGCTGTAGTCCTGTAAGGTCTGGCTTAAGCTTCTGGCTTTGGTTCAAACAGGAATTAATTCAGGGAAGCCCTTGAAGATCCCTCTTGGCTTGAGAATCTCTTAAAGCAAGCATAAATCTGTATCATTTTGTCTTGGCGCCAGGCTTTATACTTACTTTGTTAGCATGAATGACTGCCAAAAGGAAACAGAGGGGAACTCAGGTCCATTAGCCATACTTTATTTTTTCATGATCTTCCCAGAAGTCATTGCCCACAGTGTTCTGATGCATCTGTGCAGTCCTCATCCAAGTCACTGAAAGCCCTCAATGCAGCCGTGGGATATCTGCAGCTTTTAATCCTGGGTGACAGCAGCACAGGCTGCCAAAAGAGAGCTGAACCTCCAACCAGTATTATTGGGAAGAACAAATTTCATGTTAGCATGCTCTTTCTTCAGTATCACAGAACAATGTGCACCATTCAAGCTTCATACATCGTATAACAAAGTCTAATATATGCAACATGAAGGAAGTGGCGTTTCTATCAGCAGGAAACATTCTGGCCAAATTCAAGACTCCTAAGGACAAAGTAGCACAGAGAAGAAACACCAACTGTTTAGGAGTGATCGAGTATACTTATGCTAGGAGTTCATAGTCACTGGTCTAATTTTGTCACCGTCTAAAATACTTCTAAGTTACTGAGCCACTTGTACTAAAATAGGCGAGCTTATTTCTGTCCCCTCAGGTAGGGCTTACCAACATAATTGGCTGAATGCTTACAAATGTGTGAAGAAGCATACACTAGGGCCTCACTTACAGCCACTGCCGTCACAAAATGCTTATTTAAAGTTTAAAGACGGTCTCTGTTCTTTCTAGAAAAACTACGAGGCTACATTTTGCACTGTTAGCTTTAAGACCAAGTGTAAAAAAGATCCATCTCCTATCACAGTTCTACCGCACCACAAAACTTCCTGAGGGGTTTCAAAAAATAACTTACTGAGCCTCAATTCTTTACCTGTAAAATAGGAATGTTCCTATCCTACCTAAAACAGGAAAATGCAGCTTATTTAATCTAGTTATTACAGTCTTTCATGACAGTCTCAGATAAAGTTCTGTAAAAACACTAAACAGTAACAACTAATAATATCTGAGTCACTGGGCTAGGTTTGTTTGTTTGTTTTTAGATATTAAGCGGTATTCTGTGGATTTTGCCATTTATTTGTCCTTTTTTTCAGATTAGAATATTATTTTCATAATTACAGCTGTAAAATAAATCTCTTAAGTGTTTTCCCCTCTAATATAGGTTTCCAAAGTGATTTACACTTAAAATTACAAAGTCTTAAAGCTGGAGATACCTCTGGGAAATATTGTTACTGCTTGGTTAGTATCAATGAATAATATTTAAAACTCATTGAAATATGCCACTTCTTGTGGAGCAGCCAAAATTGTACAGTTCCTAATGCCCCCATGCCATGGGGTTAAGAATTGAGCAGCTGTAACTTCCAAAAAACTTTTGAACATCACCAGTTTGGGAATTTAAAAACTCTCCTAAACACATTACTGCCAAGACTTAGTGAGAGCACTGTGTGCATTTCTCCCACTGAAATGTGCCATTACCTTCCATATGATTTGCTCAATTCAAAATTCTGCTGTGTTTTAAGATTCCAGAAACCCTTTTACATGAATTGCGTGTAATTGTGATCAATACAATTTAAAAAAAAAAAACCACAGAACTCATTTACTCTTTCAAATCATTTTCTAATGGATACTTTTACAGGCACACAGCATCTGCTCTGCAGCATGGGCCTCTCAAATGCAATGTTTGAACAGTCACAATCCAGCACACCAAATAGTCATCACACAAGTCCCCATGCCTACATTCAGTTCAAAATGCGATGTCTAAACAAAGGTTTTGTACAATTTCATAAAATGCTGCACAACGCACACAGATAAAGCTGTGCTGCAGAGGGAATGGAGCCGGGGGAGGACAGTCACTGGGGAAAAGGACCGGCTCTACACAGTCTAGCATGGCATAACAAACTCTGCACGTTTGGCAGGTTCATTGGTGCAAAAATGGACTTATGAGCAGCCTTAAGAGTCATAGGATGTTGGAGCTGCCTAGTGCTTGAATTTTAGGTCTGAACCTACTAGCGTTGTAAATGTCCACATCATTATGAGTCTCACAAAACTCATATTCTGTAATCAACCAACCAAGTGGAAATTTCAATTTTCATACTATTCAGAGCAGGGAGGAAGGGGTTATTCCCCGTGGCTGAGAACCAACTGAAAATACTTCGAATCTACAATGAATAAAACATACAAAAGTAGTTAAAAGAACCATTAAACACCCTCCCTGTAAAGATGCTGAGTCATGAGTTTTGACTGTGTGCCAAGACTGCACTGCGCAGAAAAAACGATCTCTTTAAAAAAAAAATTTTATAACTGTTCTGAAAATAATTTTTTATTTCAAATCACTTGCTAAAATTCCCCACTATGGATAAATAAGAATCACACATCCAATGGTACACTGCATTATGGTGAAGCTGGTCCTACCTAAAGACTGGTCAGAGTCCCTAATGGACATCAATTATTATACGAGGAGATGAATTAAACATGGAGATTATTTACTTCCATAAAACATTTTAAATATATATTTACTTGTATGTGATGAAACTCTTATTATTTTTGCTTGGGAGATTAAAGGGATAGGATGCCTAGTGTTAAAATGAATTTTCTAATTGGACTTTAATGAACCTTGTCACACCTCTTGATGCAGCTTTCTCACTTTTAAAGATCAGCCAATCCCTATTTAAAGAATAAGCCTGCATTAAGATTTAAAGGTCTCCCTTTTAGTAGCTGAACTGTGCATGCTGAGTCTTAACTTCAACCAGAGGCAAAATATTTTTCTTTTCAAAATGAAGAATCAACACATTAGACTAATGGAATTACTTTACATAATTTCAGATAATGTAAATAGTTTATTTACATTATTTCTTTTGTGAGGGAAAGCACTTAGGAAAAAGACCCTTAGGAAAAACAAACAAACAAAACTCTGCCAATTGTTGGCTGATTAAAAACAACAGCAAATTCTACATTCCAGAAGTATTTTATTTTCCTAAAGTTTCCCTCTGAAAAAATGACTGGTTTGGCTTTTAAAAAAGAGATCACATTTTGACTAGTCTGTTGTGACCAACGTTACAATACCTTAAAACTGTCATTACATTCACGCTATTCACACTGCTAGGAAAGCTGTTACCAGAACTTTTTAGTTTTTTTTTTTTTTTAAATGCAAACATTACTATAGCAAACAAATATCGTGTGTGATTCAAGAAGAAAACCTGCTTCAGACTGCATTGAAAGTTTGCATACGCCTATGTCAGTGAAGGCAAAGAGGACAGTGTGGATGTGTCCTCCTTCATCCGCGTCTTTCTTGGTTCAATCTCTCCTCCAGGCTGCAATGGGGCCCTAGGCACCACAACAGTGTTCCCCAAATAGCCCCAAATATTCTTAGCTACAAAGCGGATGTGGCTTCCCAGTTTCACAGAACTTTTGGAAACATTTTCTTCCTCTTAATATTGACTTTCCTTTTCCTTTTATATACCTCTTCCTTTTGCCTCAAGGAGGCTTTTATAGCCACTGCATCTCATATTATGCATCTCAAATGTCAAATCAGGCTCCAACATTGCAATGAATTATTCCTATCAGCCCCGTATTCCAGACTCAGGAATTCAGATTGCTGTCGTAGTCAGTAGCTCCAAAATTAACAAATATAGTTTATGAACACTAAGTTGATTTTGATTACCTTACACTGATCTTGAGGTATTGAAAAGTATATCTTCAACCTAGAAAAGTATACTAAATGTACAATTTACAGGAGAATTCCTAATCTGAGGTTGGGCAGCCACTTGCTCTCATGCCTCTGAGGTATCAAATGCTTCATTCATTGAAAAGACCTTTTCATTTATGTTTTATTCCTACTCTCTGAGCAACCTCTCCACCCCCCCACACACCCTCCCAAATATAAAATCTTCATTTAATTACCTACGTAGCCCTAAAAGCCCCTTGTTGCTTTGTAGGAATAAAAATTTCTTGGACATTAAATAGGAATATCATTCCAAAATAAAAATAATGGCAGGGATAAGACTTCATTTTTGAAGAAAACTAGAACTTCATTTGGAATTTTAAAGACTTCCTTAACAAAATTCTCGCTGGATATCTACAAATATTAAATAAAGATCAAGACCTGAAACAGTTTGTCACACAGATGAGCACATCAAAGCATTTCCAAAAGGAAGAACCTGAGATCTGAAAAGCTATCAGAGAGCAGAAGTGAGAAGAAATAAAGGTTAATGAAGTAAGTGCAATGCCTGAAGAAATGGCTAGAATAGGTTTTCCTTTACATTATCATTCTCCAGCCTAGCAAGACTAAAAATGAGGCTGAATTCACTTCATGAGATTGAATTCACTTTATAACATCAGATATTTTACTACATAGAGGTGCAGATGTCTATAAAAGCCTGTCCTTCCCTTTTTAATCTCCTCCTCTTCACTCTATACCTGAAAGATCTCTTTGCTGTTATTTCAAAATTATTTGTCACACCAGGAAGCAGAGGAGAAAATATTGCATACGTTCCCGTAAACCTGCTGAAAAGATGCTGTAGTCCTGGTGCAATCCCTGGGCCAGCTCCAGCTGCTCACTGCAGCCCCTGCACCTCTGCAGTTGCAGATATACCCCCATGGGTAGCTGCTCCCAAATGTCATCCTCTCTAAAGCAACAAGCAGCCAATAACCTATAAGGGCCTACATATGCTTGTATACGTATATCCTAACATCCTGTAGCTAAGCAGAAAGGTAAACCAGAAAAGTCTTCAGATGTGTTGTTGGCAACAAAGCACAGTAAGGCATTTAGGCATCAGATAAATGCTCAGAGATGTATCCCAGAGGAGGTCTCTCTACCGACTGTAGCACAGCCCTAGGTCTCCTGTCTTCACCAGACAAATCAGACCCTTGTAGAGGTGAGGGAGAGAGAAAATAGCCGCTATCAGTAATTTCATGTAAATAAATCTCTATAGATATCCAGAGCAAATTAATCAAACTTTTTTTCACCTGTAACCTAAGGATGAAAAAAGCAATGAAACACCCTCACAGAGCAATGTCTTCGTGCTTCAGGCATGAGCTGTGGCAAACAAGTACCCATTCCAGAATGCAGAAAGATACAGCCCTGTAGGTGCACCTCCCATCAGCAGCAAAGGCAGGTGCATGAAGTCCAATGCAAAATGTCTATTTGTTGTTCATAGTAAAGAATTTTTCAAAAGGAAGGAGAGTTAGCAACTGAACCCAACTCTAAAACATCAGAGCCTGCATGAGCTGCTAAGTCATCCATATACCTCCTCCATGAGCTCATAAACAAATGTGTAGAAGCTATTAATACAGTGTATAATGGTTTCTTTAAGTTGTCAAAATAATATTTTTTGTACCCAGAATGATTTATAATTAATATCTGTTCTTATCTCATGTGATACATGCTGAGTTTGTGGTCTGCATGCTAATTCTTTTGGAGCAGTAAAGCTTGAACTCCACAACGAAAGAACTACAGTGACTGTGAGTGTTGGGATGAATCCCTTTAACTCACCAGAATCTAGTCTTGATCCTGTTTCAGGGTATTCATTGCTGTGTTAGCTCCTAACAAAACCTGAATTTTAAATGTCCTTGCTGGGTGAATATTAGAAGATGATGTTTTAGATGTTTATTTTGTTGAGCGTAAAGCTTTCCAAAATATGTTTTCTGGTGCATGACTACTTGAAAACCCCGCTCTTAAAAGCTAAATCAACAAAACAATGCATTTCATTTGGTACAGTCCATTAGGGGGTACTACTGGAGATGCATGTAGAAGTGCTCATTTCTAGAGACGCTGATTTTATCTATGTCTGACTGCCACAGTGAGTGCATTGCTCTCAGGAAAATTGCCATGATCAGACTGTGAACTCTTTTCAGCAAAGACTCAGGGAATGCAAACCCCCAGGTGCCAGGGAGGAAACCTGCAGGCACTCAGGGAACCTTTGGCCACACATCCTGTTTTGCAGGCTCCAAATTCCTTGCTGTGTTGGATTCCTTTTGCACCACTCCAATTTCCTTGCTGTGTTGGATTTATCAGCCTGTGGCCCAGGAAGGAAATTCCCTGCACCCCAGAAGACAAGATTTCATGGCCCAAATACAGTTCTTCAGGCCCTGGAACTTGAGCACAGAGGAGCAGAGGTGGTGGTGCTTGCTTTCTAAGTCCATTTAATGTGGGAAAAGAAATTCTTCAGGATGAAGATGATCCCTTTGAAATAGATGGGAATTCATCATCATATAGTCACATGTGGCATCAGTACAGCCTCTTCCCCACTGCTGTCTCCTATCACAAGGGTTTCACAGAGACTCATACCTGTTTTCAGGGGCATGTAGATAGGTAAGATATCCCTGAACTCATCTTCCCTCCAGCAGAGCATAGACAGGACTCCCAATTACTGTAGGTTTTGTTTTGTTTTTTAACCTTAATGCTTGGTAAAGCATAAAGCAAACAGAAACACTATCAGAAGCAAAAATACAATCACAGACCAGTTTTGTTGCCAGTTGGAAATTACGTGATAAGCTGCCTGCAAGCTCATTACCACCCAGCTTCCAAAATAAATTGGATATTTTCAAAACCAGAAAGATGAATAATCAAGGAAATTCTATAATGTCATTTACCCAGGAAATAGCATTATAAAACTATCTTTGCTGTTGTTGCAGGTTGACTTTAGCCATGGAATTTGTTAACCATTGATAAATGTCAATCATGGTTTTTCTCCCCAAAGAAAGCAAACCTCATTGTCCTAACGNAAGCACGTACTAGGGCTTGTTTTTATATTTGGGCTGTTTTGTGACTGCATTACTAAATAAATAACCTTTGCAAACGAGAAAACAGGACCTGTGCCCTCTCTAAAACTGTCTGCACTGGACTCATTCGGCTATCACTTGTTACCTCCNATATAGTCACATGTGGCATCAGTACAGCCTCTTCCCCACTGCTGTCTCCTATCACAAGGGTTTCACAGAGACTCATACCTGTTTTCAGGGGCATGTAGATAGGTAAGATATCCCTGAACTCATCTTCCCTCCAGCAGAGCATAGACAGGACTCCCAATTACTGTAGGTTTTGTTTTGTTTTTTAACCTTAATGCTTGGTAAAGCATAAAGCAAACAGAAACACTATCAGAAGCAAAAATACAATCACAGACCAGTTTTGTTGCCAGTTGGAAATTACGTGATAAGCTGCCTGCAAGCTCATTACCACCCAGCTTCCAAAATAAATTGGATATTTTCAAAACCAGAAAGATGAATAATCAAGGAAATTCTATAATGTCATTTACCCAGGAAATAGCATTATAAAACTATCTTTGCTGTTGTTGCAGGTTGACTTTAGCCATGGAATTTGTTAACCATTGATAAATGTCAATCATGGTTTTTCTCCCCAAAGAAAGCAAACCTCATTGTCCTAACGCTATGGCCCTTAGCTTGCTCACTAACATTGTGCTTAATGTTACAGATGAAAAGAATAATGGGATTCAAAATAGAGCATTGGTTCTAAGCTTTAATAAAAGGAAAGCCACAAAGTACAAACCTAGGTAATTACTTTCACTCAGAAGAAAATTACTCAGGCAGTTCCCCACTTTAAAGCAGT
>VXAL01010922.1:0-30037 GCA_013399475.1 Chauna torquata | reverse complement strand
GATAAAAGCACGTACTAGGGCTTGTTTTTATATTTGGGCTGTTTTGTGACTGCATTACTAAATAAATAACCTTTGCAAACGAGAAAACAGGACCTGTGCCCTCTCTAAAACTGTCTGCACTGGACTCATTCGGCTATCACTTGTTACCTCCAACTGTATTTTATTTTATTTTTTTTAATCAATATCTCAATCTTAAATTTAAAATTGTATCTTTCACTGGCGGTCCCAGAAAGCTCTTCATTTATATGAAACTTATCTTTAGTTTGCGGAGTGCCTTTGAGATTAAGAGTGACAAAGAAATATTCTTCTCTAGCTTGAGCAGAATATTCTTAGTAATAAGTTCTGGATAGCAATAAGAGTAAGTAAATTATTTGTTAGCAAAATATGTGACATTGCAGTTGACAAGAAGAAATAAGTTAATAAAACTAACTATGAAAAGGCACACGAATGTCTCCTCCTCTGTTTATTGAAGTTGGGAATGATATCAATAGATATATTTGAATACTGACTTTGGAGGCAAATGTCCATAACTAGGTAATTGCTGTGACTGCTTCCCAAAGGTGTAAAGTATGTTCTTTGCCTGACTGTATCCCCTCAGGAAAAGATGGCCCAATACAACACTGATTTGAGAGCATTCAACATGTACTGGCTGCAGGTCACCATTATACAAATTGCCAACGTAAAAAAAAAAAACAAAACAAAAACAAACAAACGTCAGAATTCCATCCCTCAGAGTAAGGTGTTACTGAGCCAGACTGGGACAAATCTGGTCATAAAACACAGGGTGGGGGTGATAGTGTTCTGTGTCTACAGAGCATTTACTACTAACTGCTATACAAAATTGCAAAAGTTGACTTTACTGTTATAAGATGTACAGTGGAAGACAAACGTTTTAAATAGCGTCTATGACATTTGTACAGCTTCCTGGTATTGCTCCATGACCGACTGCTACCAAGAGGAGCGGTGGGTTTATTTGCTAAAAGACAGCTACTTGTGGGGACACACTGGAGTCAGCACAATGTGCAGGCTGTCAGCACTTCTTTAGAGTCACGCACTTCAAATAATCACATTTCTCCCTCCTGCCAGGGCACTGCCAGAGCCATAGCTGGGAGGTATCTGGTGGCACTTCACAAGCAAGCAAGGGCCATCTTCAGCTGCATAACCCTGGCACCTGATCTCTTTGGGAGAAAGTTCTCTAATTTCCCCCTTTCAGCCTTTCTACTTTATTCCTCTGACCATTCTGCTCTTCTCCCAGCCTCCTCTGCCCTACCTAGCAAGATGAATCAGATGTGCCACTAGATGTATCTTACGATACTAGAAAGCCACCCCAAAAATGGTTGAACTCACTATTTGCCTGTCTAGAGAAATCCTCAGCTAGCCCAGAGCCTCCAAAACAGCTCTGGCTCTAACCACCTCTTGGATGCCTCTACAGGTCTCATGCTTAAGGCTCTATGATCTCCAAGAGAGCATCTTATTTTGGGTAGTTGGTTCAAACTACAGCTGCCATGAGACACGCAAGAGTTGCTGAGTGGTTTAGGATCTCAAAGAGCTCCCCAAACTGTTTATAGCTTCAGCAGCTACTGCTGAGAAGCTGAGTGATAGCGCCCACATATTTACAGTTTAATGAAGAAATAGATCCTCTCAGCTAACTGGAGCCTGCAAGAACTTTGTAGAACATGTCAAGTTCCACTGATGGAGACAGGTCACATACAGATGAAGTAAGCGATAAAGCAAATAGCTACAAAATGTATGTGAGGGCCCCACACACCCACATCTGAAATGTCACCCTGCATATGAAGTAGTTTATAATTTCCCATAATGCCCAAGGAAGTCAAAATGCATGGAAACGTGATTTATTTTAAAACACAACAACCAAAGGAGCTCTCACAGAAGGGAAAATGCTCAGATTTTTAAGCAAATCTGCTCAAGTATTTGTGCTATTTTCAGGACCCTGTGTGTGCCCAGTGGAAAATTAAATCATTTCCAAAGTTACTTTGCATGGCACCACATGTAAACCAGAGCATTTCAGATGACTTAACACAATCTGCTCTTTAGTGCTCTGTGTTAGCTTTTGTCTCTATTATTAATTTGACAGGCCGGCACATGGATGTCACCCTTGATCTCGGAATTTGTTCCTTTCCTCCTTACTACTACTTGCCCTCCCACTACTTACTTTAGAAACTACTACTAGTTTCTTTCACCATCACACTGTCAACATGCAACTATACTCAACAGTTGAGGCTAAGAAACTTTTCAGTTACAGGAGAAGTAGAGGGAGGGAAGGGCAAATGCCAGTTCACACTCAGAGCTCCTCTCTGAAATCAGTGCAAGTTTTGCCATTGATATCTATGGGACAAAAGCAATCTCCTTGCAGCTACATCAGATCCTATTTCCATAGATAGAGAGATGACACCAGTACTTTTCTGCTAAATACTTGTTTGTACTCTTCAAAACAAAGACGTGCTCCTTGCAGGTACATTGCAGCTAGGAAGTCTGTGTTATTAGTGATTTAATACTGACATTTTCTCAGGCCCAGTACTTAGAAATCAGTCTTCAGGTATTCCTCTTTTGTGTATTATCACACCGCTTTACAGTACCATCATTTTTACATACACAGTTTTCAAATTTCTACTAATGTAACATAGGGCATGCCAAAATTTTTTTGCTACACCTACTTCGGCAACAACTTTGAGCGTACCAGTTGATAAGACAAGGAGTATTTGCATGTGAATAGTGCTGTGCTCCCAGACACAGCCTGCTAGCACTTGTCAACTGCTGGCTGAAAGAACAGTCCTTTTTGCAGTTGCATATGTGGTGAAGGCTGAAACTATTTTTAATCGTCAGTACTGCTGCATTATAGAGCATCAAACACATAATAGCAAATCCTAGACACAAAAGCAATAATTTTTCAGCTGACCACCCATACTATCGCAATAATTTTCAGTGCATGTGGGGCTCAAGAAGGAGGGCATCAGCTGCAGATTTATATGAGGAAAGGGCAGAGTGTTACATCCACCCATCAGCACTACCCAGGGGAGCAGATCAGCTTCCATGGCTCATAACCCAGTTCCAGCTGTACGGACCCTTCCTCCCCATTCAGATCAGGGCTGGTGCCAAAAGACCTTTTGGACCTGATACAGAGCTAGACCAGCTGCAATCTCCTAAAATGTCTGTATAGCCCCCTCCAAAGTTTTTCCTACAAAGGGATCTGAGCCAGTGAACGTTAACATATCTGCATTCTCAAAATCCTCTGCAAGCAACTGAGATTTATTTCGCAGTTACAGAGAAGGAAACAACAGTACAGAAAAAAAATTAACATCTTGCTCAGCAACACACAGCACCAGTCTCAGAGGCAGGAACACAACTCAGATCACAGCTCTCAGCCTTGTGCCTTGATCACCAGAACTTGCTTAGTCCTACGCAGTTAAGGACAAACTGCAAAGGTGACATAGCATGACCCAAACCAACATGCCCTAAAACACAACACAACACAAACATAATGTCGACAGATAATGAAATGATCTGTGAGGCATGCAGTGAGGGTGCAACAGACCCCAAGAAAAAGAAACATTTCCAGTACTTCCTCTGAATTCTGGCTGTAGTTGCCAAGCCACTCTCCACCATATTTGAAAAGTCATGGCAGTCAGGTGAAGTCCCCAGGGACTGGAAAAAGGGAAACATCACTCCCATTTTTAAAAAGAATAGAAATGAAGACCTGGGGAACTACAGATCAGTGAGCCTCACGTCTGAGCCTGGGAGAATCATGGAACAGATCCTCCTGGAAGCAATGTTAAGGCACATGCAAGACGAGGTGATCCAAGACATTCAGCATGGTTTCACCAAGGACAAATCATGCCTGACCAACCTGGTGGCCTTCTGTGATGGAGTGACTGCATGAGTCAACAGGGAAGACTGACCAATGTCATCTACCTGGACTTCTGTAAGGCCTTTGACATGGTACAACATGGAATCCTGATCTCTTAATTGGAGAGATACGGATTTGAAGGTTTGGTGGATAAGGAATTGGCTGGATGGCCACAGCCAGAGAGTCGCAGTCAATGACGCTGTATACAGGTAGAGGCTGGTGAAGAGTGGTGTCCCTCAGGGGTCTGTCTTGGGACCAGTGCTGTTTAATATCTTTATCAATGACATATGCAGTGGGATGAAGTGCATCCTCAGCAAGTTTGCAGATGACACCAGGCTGGGTGGTGCAGTTGATACAACAGAGGGAAGGGATGCCATCCAAAGGGATCTGGACAAGCTTGAGAAGTTGGCCCATGTGAACCTAATGAGGTTCAACATGTCTAAGAGCAAGGTGTTGCACCTGGGTCAGGGCAATCCCAGACATGAGCACAGACTGGGAGAACAACCCATTGACAGCAGCCCTGCGGAGAAGGACTTGGGGGTTCTGGTGGATGAGAAGCTTGACATGAGCTGGCAGTGTACACTCGCAGCCCAGAAGGCCAACTGCATCCTGGGCTGCATCAACAGAGGTGTGGCCAGCAGGTCGAGGGAGGTGATTGTCCCCCTCTACTCTGCCCTTGTGAGGTCCCACTTGGAATACTGCATTCAGGACTGGGGCCCCCAGCACAAGAAAGACGTGGACCTGTTGGAGCAGGTCCAGAGGAGGGCCACGGAGATGATCAGGGGCTGGAGCACCTCTCCTAGGAAGAAAGGCTGAGAGAGCTGAGGTTGTTCAGCTTGGAGAAGAGAAGGCTCTGGGGAGACCTCATTGCAGCCTTTCAGTACTTGAAGGGGCCTTAAAAAAAGATGGAGATGAACTCTTCACACAGGGAGATAGTGATAGGACAAGGGGGAATGGTTTTAAACTAAAAAGAGTGGAGATTTAGATTGGATGTTAGGAGGAAGTTCTTAAATCAGAAGGTGGTGAGGCACTGGAACAGGTTGCCCAGGGAAGTTGTGGATGCCCCATCCCTGGAGGTGTTTAAGGCCAGGTTGGATGGGGCCCTGAGCAACCTGATCTACTGGGTGGCATCCCTGACCATGACAGGGGGGTTGGAACTAGATGATCTTTAAGATCCTTTCCAGCTCAAGCCATTCTATGATTCTGTGATGGAAATATTTAGGCTGAGGCAGTTCTGTGGCTAAGGCACTGTGCAGTAAATTAAGAAAGAGCCTTTACCTGTTTCTATCTCAGATTCCTCTGTGATTTTAAGAGAGACCCAAATTAATGCAAAACAATTACCTATTTCCGTCACAAATAACTTCTGAGTTACTGTAATTGGAAAACCATAAATGAACTAGAATAATGTTTCATCTGCTTTTCCCCTGTACATGTACATAAGTGTTTTCAATTTTCCCTAAGTGGCTTTGCAGTTATCCTGAATCAGTGCCAACAGCCCCACTAGGCATGTAAAGTACATGTGCTTAACATGTCCACAGGAAAAAGATCTTAAGTCACCAACTTCCCCTACTACTGAAAATAAAATAAAATTTCATTAAGATTAGAAAGAATAGTTTTGTTTGTTTGTAAGAAATGAACAGAATTGGTCAAAGAGACTGATTGGGATGGAATTATTTTAACTACTTTAAATTCTCTGTTTCTTCCGTTGCACTAAGAGGTCGGTTGATTCCCCCCCCCCCCTTTTTTTAGATGTCACCTCACATAACCACAGGTCTCCTTATGTAGGACTTTCATGAAAATTTCAGGCTAAATACAGACACTCCCTCTTGTTCTGAACCACTAATTGCCAGAAGCTGGGATACACTCCCCACAGAAGATCTACACTCTTGCCCTGTCCTTATACAAGACTTCTTCACATATTTTTGCTCTTTGTGTGCCTTTCACATCTCATCAAGCTCACAAAAGAACAACACTTGATGCAGGAAGTACAGTATGAAGCAGCATGACAAGCACAGTGCCAGCAAAACCAGCAGAATGACATTCTCAGAAGAGCCATTTCCCTTTGTCACATCCCCAGGATCAGTCTTCATGTAATTGAAGCATGCAACCCACACACCACTACAGAAAGGAGGGATGCTTCAGTAAATATGACCCTGATCTGGAAATCAGAAGTCTTCATGTCCATCATTGACTTACTGTACCGTGATAGATTTTGCCATACACTCACTTGGGATTGAGCTTCCCATACCATGTGGCAAAACAGAGCTTTCCTATTTATCATCTCCCACCAGCATTCATTGCTTTCCTGTTCTCACTGCAAAACCAGCTCTCATACCAGCCCATATAGTCTAACCCCCTTGCTACTCTTGAGTTTAGGAGCTGGAAAGTTAAGACATCCCAGTATCCCGAGTTTATGAATCACCATATCCAACTACAGGGTAGCAACCTGCAGCTGCAGTTTTCCTTCAACTCAATCAATAGATAATAAAATTCCATCACTTTTTTTTTTTTCCAAAGGTGCAAAGAGAAAATGAAAAAAGATTATTGACGCAAAACACAAAAAAATCCTCCTCCAGTGCTAAAGCACCTGCCTTACATCTCTGGCTCTCCTCATTTAAGTGAGAACTACTGCTATTGAGGTAAAACAGGGTTTCTTTGTTAAGATGCCAGTGCTCTCAGCTCAGTCAAACATCTCTCGCCTGCTTAGCAGTGCTTCCTTCTCACCTGTGACTATTACTGCAGTGCACACCCTCGTTCTGCACATAGCCTGCCTGCCTTCATTCCTGCACATGGATTTACATATTGCTAGCTAATTAGCACATTCTCTGTTTCAGATTTCTTGTTCTGGTGCAGCCTTCCAAAAGACAACAGATAAAATTTATACATCATAAAAAAATTCTAAATGCAATCCATCCACATTAGAATACTAGATTCTCCACTAATATTTTTCTGTAAATGTATTATAAAACCTATCGATGATCTGGTGAAATTGGAAAGTGGAGACCTTGTGTGACAATATCACCTTTTCGAGTCTTGGCTGTACAGACTCCCTCCTGGGAACCCTTCACATGTGCATTGAAGCCTGGCCAAGCCTGGCTGCTTAACATGTGGCAGCCCACCAAGGCTGAGTAATGGTAGCCGCATGATGCGTGATTTCAGCCTGCAGTGAGTTTGAAAGAGAGTTAAAGTTACATTTAGAAATGGCAGCAATTACCAGAGGCTAAGGGCTCATACACAATTACCACAGCTCAGGTGATGCATGGTGAACTGTAAAACTAATCATGAATCTGAAATTTCATCTATTTACACGGCAGTGATAATACCCTGCTGTCCAAAATCCCCTAGAATCAATGAAAACTCTCTGTCTGTGTTCTGTGCCTCATGCTTCTTGCTACAGCCATATTATTTACTTTGATTAATGATCACTTAGTGTACTATTAGCTGAGCAAGCAAAGTGTGACTTCAAATATCTGAAATAAGAGCAGGGAGATGTTAAAGCCTATGGCAAAATCAAATGGCCTTGCAGCTCCCTCGCCCCTCCTTTCCAGCTCTTTTTAAACCAGCTTTGAACTACAGGATATATTTGCTAAGAACCTTCCAAAGACCCCGACTTACTAATGAAGTAAACAATAGTATTTAGAGCTCCACTGGGTTATGAATATTCTTCCCTAGCTTTTCAATTTCCCCAAAACTACAAAGATAGCAACACTGGAAAAGTTAGCCAAAATGCACATGTAGTTTAATGAACAGACTACCATAGATAAATTGTCACATACTGCTTGGAGAGTTTCAAAAGAAAATGAAGGGCTAAGTGTTCCCACAGTAACCAAAAGCAAAGTCCTAAAAATGAATAAATAAATAAATAGGTAGGGAATTTCAGCATTACCTACACATAGTTAGTTTAAGTCAGAGACATAGGGGCTTTGTATAACAACAATTCATGCAACTTTTATGGCTGGTGCCCGTGGTCCTGGCGATTACATGGCTGAGAGTCATAAACAGTTGAACAAAATTAAATGCTCCCAGTGAGATTGCCTTCTCCTCCCAGTTTATTTCTGTGCAATATGCAATTATTATTCACTTGCTCCTCCCTCAAAATATAAAATAGCAGAAAGCATCTTTCTGTAAAAGAGTTATGATCATATAATCAGAAAGTTTGCTCACAAAAAAAAAAAAGGAAGCTTTTAAGAATGTCTCCCCACAACCATCAGATCACATAAATGCAATGAATATTTATGAAACATGTCAGACAAATCAGCAATCAGGTCCTTTAGTGGGGGTGTGGGGATGGAAATCATGTAATGAAAACTTCATCTTCAATCAGAACCAGGATTAGACCTGCAGTTGTCCTTGGCTAAAGTCCAAGCCATCGCCTTCCCTATAAACACACCAGATGACTTGCACTGCACCTAACTTTGCCCAGTGAAGCTTTCTCATGGGTTGGAATTTTAGGCAAGTTCCCCAGCTGTTACTCACTAAAAAAATTTACAGATATAAGAGGTTAACTGTTTTGCTACCAAATGAGAGAGAGGTGTAGAGTGGAATTCAAGCTTTTTTAACCTTTATCAAGGAAATATGCTAGTATGATGCTGCAAATCTCAGCAGCTTGCTGGCTCCTGTTATTAGTGCTAAGGAAAGCAAAGGCGGGGAGGGGAATAAATAAGCTATTTGCAGAAGTTTTAGTTGTTCTTTGAAACCCAGGAGCATACCTGTATAGGCTTCAAGATCTAATCTTGTATCTATCCAAGCTGCAATGATATGTTTTAAATAGCAGGCCTATAACAGCACTCAGTGCTGCCTCTCTGCTCACCTTTCCCTGGACATTCAGAGCCCTGCAGCTAGTCAGGGAAATGAGGTAGCTTAGAGTTTTCCATAGGCTACTGTAGGTGCAGACACAGGTAAGCAAAGAACCACCTGCAACATGTGCATCACTCAGTTGCTGCTATGATGCAGAGCCAAGAGGCTCACAATAATTTTCAAGTCTCAGTGCTTCTTTGCAGCAGTTTCTGGAGCCTGAAAGGCCAGGGTGAGCACCAGCGAGCAGGTGCATTCCAAAGTCGCCTTTGAGGGTGAAACTCAGAGGCTGTCTTTGATTTATAGCTGGTCTGAATCAGCTTTAGAAGTCTCTATACTAAAAAACAAACAAACAAAAACAAAAAAAATCCTTGGCATTTCAGAGATGGAATTCAGCTCTTAAGATATCAGGATGATTTGTGAAGGACTACAACAATACAGAGCCTCCAGACTTGTATTTGTTCAAAACCACTAAACCTGCACTATGGATTTGCAGAAGTCTGGTGCACACGTACAGAATGAGCTGAAAATAACAGTCTGGACAAAAATAACCCTACAAGAAAAACTGTCAGAATACAAGGGATCAAAAATCTGTCAGTCTTCAGAAACCAAGCATTTTGTTAAGGTGAGAAACTCCCAAAGTTCTATTTTAAGCTTCGAGAAAAGCAAGTCCTGGAATACTTGAGAAATAAATACCATCCTGTGATTCACAAGGGAAGTATTCCCATTTTTTCCCCTGTAATTCACAAAGAGGAAAGCATTTAGAATATTTTCATCCAGAAGAGTGCTTAATTGGTTCTCTAGATCAGAGGTCTGACTACAGAAGTTATAATGAAACTATAGAACTATTTCAGTACAATCTCAGCTCCAATAATTTACACAGCTACTTTAAATAGATGTTATGCATCAAACTGTATTCTCAATCATATTTTAGTACAACACTGTACCTAGAAAATGGTTCCCACTAGTTATATACTAAACTTGCAATTTAAAGTCAATATATTAAAAAAATGTTGCAAGGCTTTCTTGTTCTTGTACAAAGCAAAGGGCAGATGATGAAGATGATGAAGTTCCTCCTGAAGAAAGCAGCATGGTAGTAAGAAAGCTAAGGATCGAGGACTTTTCGCTCGTTTATTAATCTTGAGTTTCGGCTTGATCTGTTTGTGGTTTTGTTTGTTTGTTTGTTTTTGTTGTTTTTTTGTTGTTGTTGTTGGGTTTTTTTTCCAGCACTTGAGTGCCCTTGTGTAGATTCTCCAGGAGCTGTTCCCATTCCTAGACAGAGCTCTGGCCATCGGGAGTGGGATGAACATTGGTGCCTTCACTTCTTTGCCTTGCAAACAGGAACAATGTCAGAGGAGAGAGATTGCTAGTGCTGTTTGGTTTTTTCTTTTTTTTTTTCCCCCAAGAATATATTATGTGTGATTCTAGAGACAAGAACATCTTCATGCACAAGATCAAATCTGAATGATTGCCTTTAAACCACACTTCTAGAAAACCACTATTCTAAATATTAGAGTAGTAGAGTGGTTCAAGCTGTGAAAGACTAAGTAAACTAGAAGTCAGCTATGAACAGAATAGAACTGAAAGCTAACAATTTCCGAAATAAAAATAAAAATAAAAAAAAGCTAAAAAGCATTCATTGGAATGAGAAGAGCATGTTTTCGGTGAGCTTCACAAACCACCACGCGTCACGGAGGTGACATTCACATCCAAAGCTTGTGGGGGAGTGGGGGTTGCTTTGTTTTGAGAATTGTCATACTTCTTGGCAGAATTCTCAACATACAGGGCTCAAAACTTTGATACTTTTACTTGACATAAGGCTTCAGTACTGCCTACTGTCTTCTTTCTCCACAGAATGGTCTTATGAGATCTGTTATAGCCTATTCTGCACTTCTTCTATACCTCATACATTCATGGTCAGCATAAAGCTCTTCAAAACTTCATGAACATGTTAAAATGTTAAAAAAAAATTAACACAATTTTTTTTTTTTTTTTTTTAAGAATTTGTGCAAAACTGAACACCAGAGGAAATCTAAGGGCACAGAGGTTAAAGCAGTAATTAGCAATTAATATTTTGTTACTGAATTTAGCTTTTTTTCTGCTCTCAGACTAGGTAGGAGTAGTGGGGGGAAAAAAATGTCAAATTCAGTATTACCCATCAATTATTTTTTTTGCAAAACATTTTTCCTAACAGGGCTGCATTTGCAAACCTTAGGTGGAAATACACAGCATTCAAACTTTCAAGCATGTGCCCCTGTTATGCAATCATTAGTAATCAGCACAATACAGCACCCTTTCCAATCAATAATCAAATGTAATGCTGAATTTCACATGCAAAAGGTATGAATATTTGAAATTGTTTTTCCATAAATGTTCCTGTTACAAAAATAATAATACATCTCTAGGCATCAAATATTAAAATAGTTTTTCCTTTAATATTCCAAACTGAACTGCAGTACTTTAGACATGAAAACACCTCTAATGCCTCTTGTATATGCATTTCCAAAACACGTCAAAACCCTATGCTTACTGAGTTGCAAGAGAATGATAAAGAGTTTTTAAAAGGCGTAGATTATTATTACCATGCTGCTGATTCACTTATTCTGGTAAAAGTTAGTGGGGAAAAAAACCCTCTGCTTTGCTATAAAGTTTTCACCTTGGACAAACACTGGACGGTTTAGTTTTATGCAGCTTCTCTGTGTCAGGGCTCCTGCTGATGGCTCTTGCACCACTCACCTGCTGCCTCCAGATGGGGAAACACACATCCCTTGCCCAAGGCTCCTGGGCAGCCAGCAGGTAAGGAAATCTCTATGCATCTGTGAAATAGAAAGCCCAAACTTTAAATAGACCATCAGACTTTTGGGTGGGATTCATATGATCAGCTGCAGAGTCCTTCAAAACTGATCAGGGAACAGACAGATGGACAAGAGGCACTCATAGGTCCTTATAGTGACAGATAATTTGTATTTGATGCATCCATTTTTTCTTTCGACTGACATCCTCTAAACCATCTTTCTGTCAGCTGCAGTCACTGGATACATTTTATTCAAGACACGTGGACTAGTGTTTCTTAAATAGTTTTCTAAGCAATTCCAAATCATAGGAGTTTTTTGAAAAATATAGTTCAATCTGATTCAAACCAAAACAAACAAAACGAGGGTGGGGGAATGAAAAAAAGAAAAAACACCAAACAAAAAAACAAAAACAAAAAACCCAAACACACACCACAAACCAGTATCCTGGGTTTTGGCCTAATTTTTGCTTATCTTCCAATTTAGTATTGAAGATAAATTCTTACTTGACACACATTTAAGTCATCCCAGTAATTTGAAAAGACCTGCTATTGTGCATGTGCAGTAACTTTCAGTTTGAGATACACTTGGGACCCAATGCGTGTTTCTTGGACTACGTTCAAGCCATGTCTAAATGTTTAGCTTCATCCACAGCATTGTTTTTCTCCCTGAACATAAGAGCATAAAACCAGTCAGAAATACCTGCTCTCTATTCAGCCACGTAGTAAGCAACCTCAGCAGGATTGCAAGTTTTCACTTATGAATGAGATCTCAATTCCAAGCTAATAAGAAAATGACCTTCATGACTCTTTATGGCTATATAAAAGCAAACATTCTGAACATAGGGAAACACAATTTTCTTCTCTCTTCCAGGTTAACACTTGAACTGGATGAGTTGCATGGATTCTGATTCAGAGCTTTGCTCTAACATGCTAACCTCCACTTTGGATGTTAAACTTAGTATTACACATGTAGAATTGAATCCATGACATCATCCACAGTTATGCACACATGTAAATGTTAACCATCAAAATTTATTTGCAAGCTTGAAAGTAGCCATATAATTACAATAGTTTCGATCAGGTTTCAGAAAAAGTCATGAGTGCATTTCTGCGTACTGACACAACAGAATGTATGTTCTCCTCCCAAAAATTAACTTGCTTTTGTCACGCCCCTTGTCACAGTGCCATTTTATAAAGGAGCCCCAGAAATCAACTCAGACAAATTCTCTAGAATTCACTTACTTTTTCTCCAAAGAAATAAATAGAAAAAAGACTGGAAAATAAGCCTCCCACCCCTTCACCAAGCAACAAGTAAATCAGAACTCCAGGCCTTCATCACTTTCTGTTGTGCTGCAAAGAATTTAATCTTGCCCCATACATTTCCTATGCCCAAGGTAGCAGTACTGTAACATGCATCGCAGATGTGGACCTGAGAACGGAGGGCATCCTACTGCAGACTCCTGCAAAATAGAGCACTTCAACTTTCTAAAATAGAGGTATCTGTTATTTCATGCTACTCATCAAGGAACTAGAAACTTCTTCACTAGCGCTTCAAGATCACCTCAGCTATTATAAACATTTAATTTTATGTGATCTGACATGACTTTGTGCTTCCTTCTGCTGTGATTTGCTATGATGGATTTATAAGGGTGGCTGATGAAGCATTAATATATTTATCTGTTTCTATGTGAACAGAAACAGTGAATTTGCTTTTTCATGCACTGGAATTAAATTCAATGTGATCATAAGAATATGTTAACATAGTAAAATATCTGATGAATAATTCAGGCTCTTAGGAGTGAAACATTGAAGGAGACATTTTCAGATGACTGTGTTGACAGGCTCTGATGTCCAATATGTTCAAAGCAATGGAGAATGAGCTGGAAAGCCCAAGAATGTCATTTTCTAGTTTGTTTACTTCTTATCAATAATAAATGGCATCATGTATTCATTTTAGATTCCCTACTGGAAAGACTAGAACATTCATACTAGAAATCAAAAGTGCATCACAGTGACGTCAATACCCAGATGTAGCAATGAGTCAGTCACGTGCTTCTGACCAAGACAGCATTTAGAAGAGTTAAGAAAAAAAATCCAATATTTACAATAAGGAGAACTCATGCATGAGTTATGCCATACGTGCTGTCAAGTTCAGGCTGGTAAGGGTTATGCTTTCTGTGACACCTTTAGGTACATGCTAGTCTCTGGCCAGGCTGTCAGAAAGTCAGTCTGCAAACAAGAGGTTAACTCATGTGTTTGTTTTCAAGCAGCCTTTTTTCCCTCCTGGGCTAAGATTTCATAAAGTCTAAAGCAATTTGTCGGGATCTCAAAGATTTTAATTGTTGGCCCACTGATTTTGTAAATAGAGACCAAGCCAACTCATCACAAACATGCAACAGCAACAGATTAGGGTTAAGCTTCCTTATGCCAAACAAATCATTGAAAGTGTCCCTTGACCCTCCAAGGTGCTCAATAGTCAAGCTCATCATATCACATTAAATCATAATCATTCTAAATAAGTTGTGATTTATGTAATCACACACAGGTCTATTGAGCACAATTAACCTATACTGATATATCCCTCAGAAAAAAAAAAATCACCATTATACTTCTAATTAGTAAATAACAGATTTCTCTAATTGCTAGAGAAACAGAGCTAACCCATCATAGCAACAACTCTGCAGGTCAGCTGGCCATACAGTACAAGGGAAAACAGGCAGCTCAGCAAAGCACATACTTGAAACGTTAGTCTTTTCACAAATTGGACGTGTTATACTTCCCTTTATCGCACACCTCAAAGTTATTACTTAGGTGGTGGCATCTCACAAGATGCTTAAAGTTCAGACCAAGTATCCGTCTACAGCTGAAAATGCAATATAAAACCATTCTTCAAAAACATCCAGTAAGAGGTTTCCCCCACAATGAAAAAAACTTTCAAACTTGGCCTCTTAGACATAGAGCTGTCTTTCTAACATTGCAAAGTTAAAATACATTATGGCTGTAGTACAAAACTAACTAATTTAATGTTTTGACCATAAAATCATAACTCTGACAAAGACATAAGATTTAAAATTACCTTCTGTATGATTTCAATAGGAGCTTATTATCTAAATGTCAGATGCAATCAATATCATCATCTTTTGGTATAACCCAGTGTACATGATTTATTTGCGGTAATGTTCCATAATTACAGCTGATGTAAAATGACTAATCAAGTTCACATTTCAACACTAATTCATAACAGTTAACCATTCTATTTGCAACTTCCACCCCACTTGCTATTTAACACATCCTTTAAAACAGTTGAATGATTCCTAAATAAGTCAGTGAAGCACTGTCCTTCATGTAGATTTGTATTTATATATATATATGTGTGTGTGTGTGCGTGCATGTGTGTGCACACAGAGCTGACCAACACTTTGTTTGCCCATTAAAACATTTTAAAAACTCCGAACAGCGGCCAATTTTCAATGCAATTCACAGCAGGCTAAATGATATAATATTTGACAAGTGACAGAAATTAAGCCAGTTTCTACTTCCTTTCAGCTTGTGTCATTTATTTTATTGGATTACAGTTATTAGAACCTGGGGGAGGAAAGTGGGCAGGAAAAGGGGGGATTAGGTTTAGTTGTTCAGTCGACAATGTTACTTACTCATTTTGGCACATACTGCTATGCCTATTTTTATACTACCCATTGCTCTGCTCTCCCCAAGATGTGCCTTCACCCACACAGCACTTGTGCACTGTACAAGTCACATCAGTTATGTAATGGTAATGTTTCATCTTGGAGATGTAGGCTTGTGCCACAGCATATGAAAGTGGGATCAAACTCGTAGAAAGGAACCGGCAGAGACACAGACATGGGGCATGAGGAAGGGGCTTGCTGCAGCTCCCAGATGGAAAAGCACTGACAGCTTTGAAGTCCCTGAACAAAAGCAAAGAGGAAAAAACCACCACTGATGCAACCTATTTCATGAAAGAAACCAAAGATAGTGCAAAAAATGCATTGACTCCGAATCTGAACTGTCATTAAAGAAAAATCAGACATATAGGTCTGAGAAACAACTTTCTCAATAAACCCATTTTCTTCGCATCACCTTCCTTCTTATTTTTCTTTTAGGCGTCCCTTCCCCTAACAGAAAGGGACAAAAACTTCCTAGTTTTGAAAGCAGAAATCAAAAACAGTTAGATTGGCATGAAAGAATTTACAAAAAGAAAATCTCTTTTGCATCATTCAAAATGGCCAGAGTTCTTCAATTTTTTTTTTATTTTTTGATTTTATTTTATTTTATTTCTTAAGTCCTTCCATGACAATACCATATATTGCTATCAGTAATATATTTCTATAATCCTGTGTCTTGGCACTCCTGACTTTGCTCCCTACATGTAAAAATAAAATTTCAAACTAAAGGTAACTTGTCCTTTTCCTATCATTCAAAAACTGTAATTATAAAACAGATATTTCAAGCTTCAGCCAGTCATATGGCTTGCTCCCTCACATAATTAAAGAATCAATTTATGAGAGAAATTAAAACTAAAATCAAACCAACTTTTTCCCCCAATACCATGTGCTATTATTGCTTATGTGAAAATCCTAAATAGGAAGTTAAGACTGTTCAATAAATCATTCTAAATGGTACAACTATGCTCTTGAGTATACATAAATTTCATATAACCATTTAAAATTGGTGTACTTTTTCCTTTCTTGTACATCAGTAAACAATTACCAATACTTCTATATTTCAAAGTTTTCATAAATACCATTTTAGAGATTTTAAGCAGGTCATAAAAAATAAAAGATAAAAGATTAAAATTACATGTATTTGCCTTTATGTATTACTGATAAGTAGAAGTGGAATAAAAAAACAACCCTATATGTCAGGAAAAATAGAGTAATATGTTAACCATCAAACTTACATTTCTTGTAAAAGAGCAAAGAGACTGGTGGCACTGAAAAAACTCAGGACCTTGAAGGCTGTAAGGTAGCTGTTATCCTACCCCTCTAGGACAAACACTGGCCTGTTACCCTGATATAGTGACAACTAAGTAGCTAGACACTAACTCAATAACTTTTCTGCAAAAGTCAAGTCCATGACATAACTTAAAAAAAAAAAAAATTCTATAAAGCAGATGAGATGCATGATCATGCTGTCCACAATTATTTTGCAAATTACCATCAACCAGATTCAACACTGATTACGTTTTAGGGAAAGGTCAGTTAAAGATACTAAAATATCATTATTAAATTATATAATAATCTAGATGACGAGCACAACAGACAGATTTCTAGATATCCTGCAAGGAAACCAGCATGTTTTTCTGTGCTATGTAAAGAAACAAATGCATACAAACAACTAACAATAACAAAGCAGAGTCATTGAGTAATTCAAAAGATATAGTGACTCTCCTTCCTACAGAGATTAAAATTATATAATAAAAATAAGATAGTAACGAGCTAATTCCATCATCGTCATTATTATTAGCCTGTACAGTTTATGTAAATGTTAACAAGGGTTGTCAAGACAGTTAGATGATAAAGCATATGCAGCAGACAGATTGGTTCAGTTTAGCATCTGAATTTACATTTTAGCTAAAGAGAACAATTTAAATATGAATTTCATTTGAATTAAAATATACAAAAGGATTTTCATAAAGAGACCTCATTTCCTATAGATCTATATGAAAAAAAGCTGTCATGAAAATAGAGTTATTTTAGCAGACTTATTTCTTAAAAAAAAAACAAAAAAAACAAAAAACAGGAAACGGATGATATGAAAGTGAATGGGCCCAGCAAAGTAAGCATAAAGTGAATTTGTTCAGGGTTATGCTTTTCTCAGGGCCATTGACAGACTCCAGCACATATTGCTTTGGTGAATACCTCCGTAGTCCTCCCAGACCTCATCCTCCATGCACCCAAGCTGCATGTGGCACGGAGCACTGCCTGCTTCTCTGAGCCCTTGGGTGAAGGGATTCAATACACGAATACTTCAGGATGTCACAAACTGAGCAAACTGACTGAACGCCTAATTGACCAACATCTCTCACAAAAACAACTCCTGATTTAAACTGGCATGAATGAAATAGGTTTTTAATGCTTTGGATGATGCCAGCCTTGGTACAGATGATCTGTTAGGTGGGGATCTGTCATCGAACAAGCTGGAAGTCAGGTTCTGCTCTTTTTTTTGCCTTATGTGGAGCATGTTCCTTGAGAACCTAGAGGCACAAAGATGGAGGAGAGCCAGCCAGTGACACAAGATACATTTGTACTCCTTCCCATAGCGGTGAGCATCATCAAAGTTCCCCAGGAACAAGGGCAGCAGCTTGCACATGCATTCACCCAAATGCCTGCAAAACTTGGCAGCTGCAGTTTCTCTTCAGTCCCATTTTTCTGCCCACATTGTTGCCACCTGTGCTGCAGGTACAGAAACAGGGGGCTCAGAGACTCCTGTCCCAGCAGCGTCAGACCTACATTGAGGAGCTCAGCCCTGTGAAAACTCACACACATGTTGGCAAACTGACCTACTTTCCAATCTGATGCTACTTTTACTTCTGCAGTGTAAATGAAATGTAAAGGCTTTGGGACCACTGTGTTTTGTTACTAATAATGCTAATAGACTACTAGATTGGACATGTGAGGGGAACAGGCAAGGTTTCTGTTTGCTTCATGTTTTTATCTTTAATAAAGTTGAATAAAATTAATAATATCTGTGTTAAAACTTTTTCATCAGGAAACAATAGCTTTAGTTTTTTTTCTCATTTGTAGACCCATACAGACTTTCTAATAGCAGCATGAACCACTGAATAAATTTAAACCCCTCTCAAAACAGTTTTCTTTTGCTTAGTCACATTTTTCAGATCCATTTAGAAACAACCCATGATCCATCAGTGGCCTGCAGCCTATAAAATGTCTAAATTTTGTAGTTTTTGATTTAATGCTAGTAATGGTTTGATTAAGTTAGGGTGAAACAGTGTCTGCTTTTTCCAGTATGAGGCAGTATGAATATCCTCTAGGGCTTTTGTTCCATGTCTGTAGAAATCATGACACCTTCTATGATGTCTAGAATCAATTTTCACTATGTATGCTCTAACTAGATACTAATATTGTTTCCAGAACAAATATCTGTTGTCACCAAAGCAACACTGTACATCTGGATCAATTTAATATATTTTTTGAAAAGGTGTAGAGTTTTAGAAATTATACAGATTTAAGTTCAATTCTATGCATGTAGAAAATCTGGCTGCTTCAGGTAAACAGAAATGCTGAAATGTTTTGTCATTTCATTTGAACACTCTTGGAATAATATTGGTGCACCACACAAAGCACATTGTGATATGACAAGAAGGTAAGCCACAAAAACAGACAAAAGATTACCTCAAAATGAAACTGATGACTTCGGCAGCGGTAATTACAACATCATTGAAAGCCATAATTCAGCCAGTCATAAGATTGATTGGGAGGGAAACAATCAACTAACTGTGGCAATACTCAAAATGGAAGCACCCAAAATGTTGCAAGACATTTTCATGAAACCTTAGAAATCCAATAGACAACTATTCTAGCTGTGCTTCAGGACATGCTGTATATACAGTGGCACACTATTGCCCAACTAAATCCCGCAGCCCTATGTGGTTCCTTAGTCACACAGCATTGCAAAGTTCTCAAACATCTTTATTTCCACACATATACAGAACACATCTATTTTGCTCTCCTAGGTGACTGGGGGTGTGGACAGGATGTCTGACTGAGGTTCATCCAGTGCAAGTAAATAGGTGCAAAAACACTCGACTGGAAATTTTAAGGTGAAAAAAAAAAAAAGGAAGCCAACCTCATTGGCAGTAGCACCACTCTACATTATACATGACTGCTGCTGCACTGAAGTTCTTGGTTTCTGTAAGGTGGCTATGGCCATTTTCCTACAATTCATTGCAAGTCTTCATGGGGTTGATTTGGATAACATCAAAGTATTAAATCTTTTTTCTTCCTCTATTGCATAAAAGAATAAAATTGGGATTATGTATGCTGGCACACACACTGTGCATCTACAGGTCATAAAAACAACAAATCCAGTAAATTGCAGTGACCATTTTTGCCAAGTAAAAATAAAATATATCATCACTTCCAGAAAAAAAAATAAATCCACTAACTGT
The DNA here is from genome assembly GCA_013399475.1 of Chauna torquata. Lineage (NCBI taxonomy): Eukaryota > Metazoa > Chordata > Aves > Anseriformes > Anhimidae > Chauna > Chauna torquata. The sequence continues at coordinate 10,435 of VXAL01010922.1, read as the reverse complement.
TGAAAGTGAATGTTGTATTTGTATAAAAAGTGATCTAAATATTACTCTTTACTGCCATCATGAACTTGAGGAAAAGGAGTGTGAATTTTAATTACTATGCTACTGAGAGATACTTAGCTGCAATTTAAAAAGTATTCTGCGTTTAAAGACCTTATGCAACGGCAAAAGAAGTGCTGCATTACAATTTATTATTTTATTTGGAATTAAAAGCATACCTTTCTCAGTTTCCCTCCTCCAAATATTCACTTGTTTGAAATTTAGGATTTTAAGTGACTGAATTTTTTAGTAATTGCATGAATAAGGAAAAATTGTAAAAAAAAGTCTACTATGTGCATTTCAGAGACAAGAAGAGGAAAGTGATATTAAACAAGAAATGTAACCTATTGATGAGCTATCAGAGTAAAGCTCACTCACACGTCGAGTCCAGGTGAAGCTGAGAGTGCATTGCAGACAGTGACATAAGCAGCAGACAGAACTAAATTAAACTAAAAATAGCAGCTCAGAGAAATCAAGATCAACAGGTAAATGGAAAAAAAAAAAAAGGCAATCCACAGAGCTTGCAGGGTAAAAGGAAAGACTGAAAACCTGATTTAGAAGAGCACCAGAGGCATGCAGAAACTCTTCTTAGGTTAGAAAGATCCTCTGTCATGTCATGAGACTCCACCATCACTGGAGCTTGGCTATGGTTTCATGAAAATACCTAGAGTTATTTTACAGTGTATAAAACACATGAAAGACCACCACTTCTGACAAATACCAAGTCAATGATATTAGCCTGGAAAAGCATCATCTATATGTGCTGCTTGCAACCCTCAGTCATGACAGTTAAGTTTTGCTGACCACTCAGCTACCCTTCTGGACTACAAATGCACAGAAATTGTGAGAGAAGAACACAGACTGAATTTAAGATTGCTTTCCTCCACAATACAATGCTTTCCTATGGCCACAGGTACTTGCTAAGATTATTGTTCAGTTGCATTATAATCTTCTCTCTGAAATTTGCATTTACATTTTTGTTTGTGGAACCAAGATGAAGAATGACATTTTAAGAAATCAAAAAAACAAGTTTAGTGAGTCTATTACCATGGACTCTTAACATAAACACAAATATCTGCAATAACAAGTCAGGAAGAAGGCCAAAGTAGGGGCACTTCACAGTTTGAATTTTTCAGTCTCTGAGTCTCCATTTGCAGGACTTTGCTTTTGGAAAGAAATTTAAAAAGAGACAGAAAGGAAGGTTTGTTGATTAGTAATTCCTGCTGAGGTTGCATAAGCCACAGATTTATAATGTTAATGTTTTCTGCTTCCATAGATATGACAAATATATAGCTTGTAATTATAAAAATGAAATATAACTAATGACATAGTTGAGTTTTAGATAATGAAATAGTATCTTGGAAAACATAATTAGGGAAGCAAGGGTGAATCTGAGGCCATTCCAGTGCCTCTACTTTTTTAATAGCTGTGAGACTTCTATTGGCTAGTATAGTTAAAAAAAAAAAAAAAAGTAGTTACGACCTGGTGAAAATTCAAGTAAGCCTTGAGGTTGCTTCGTGTCTCTGAAGAACCCTCTCCATCACACTGAATAAAGAACCACTGTGCAGTGCCAGTAAAAGCAGAACACAGCAGCAAGAGCAGCATCTGCCGAAGTGTAGAAGTGTTATAGCAAAACCAAGGGAAAGCAGAGAGGTGAAGACCTGCAACACAGTGCTACCAAAACCTAGCTCATTTTCCAACTCCATTGAGGTGTAGTGCTCAGCTGAGGCAGAGATGAAATCACACAATATTTAACAGTTAAAATACTGTTTGTGGTACAAGTCCTAAGGGCCCATTAATTAGTTGTTCAAAAACCAGGGCAACAAGATCAAGTCTTTTTGAAAAGATGTGTTTAAATTGCTTTCATCAAGTCAGAATTATGACTGCTTTGTACAATAAAGAAAAACAATGGCAGAACAGATACTGAAAATCAAAACCATCTTTCTGGCTGCCTTTATAAATTCGCAGTTACATTCTGTTCTGTGGAAAGTCCATCAGGACGACTTCACTCTCTGCATTGCACCATTCCTACCACGACAACTCTATTGTTTCTTATAAGTAATATTTATTTTTCCCCTTGGCTGATGCAATGACTGCATACTAGTAATTTATCTTTGTCTGTAAAAACACTTCCTTACACTGCTTCATGATGTTCTTTAAATGATGCTACTTTCCATTCTTCCATTATCTCTCTTGTTTGCACATCAGTGCTGTTCCATGGGGCTCTCATCCTGCTGTTCTTACTCAGGCAAGACTCCAGCAATGCCTCTAACATCCCTGTATGAGCAGGCTCACTGCACACAGGAGACATCATATTCTTTCATTATTGAAAAAACAAAAGGGAAAGAGTTTTCTCCTTCCCACTTAAAGCAACGCATTCAAAAGCTCAAAAAATAATTAAGTGCTGCTTCAAAGTCCTTCTTCCAGATTCTCTCTCAGTTCCTTTGGTACAGTGGAAGAATTTGTTATTAATTCTCCTCTATATTAAAGATAATTTTTTAGTACAAGGAACTGGGCAAAATCATCACCTAAGTGAACTGGACAGCAACACTTGCAAAACTAAAGCTGTCCAGGGCACTGGCTCTCTCCATGCCTGATAGCAAAGTACTGAGCAAGTGTGCCCTGCTGGGTATGAAACAGGTGTGAAAGCAAATCCGTACTTCAGACAGAAACATTCCCCCCCGCTCCTCCCCCCCCCGCCAAGGCAGAAGAAGCCAGGATTGCTGTACCAGGCAGTGAATACTTTTTCAGGTGTTTGGATATCAGTGCCTGAAAGGTATTAATGATAACTAATTAGCCATTTTGGAGTGTACAGAGTGGTTCACTGCAGGTTTATTTCTTTTTGTTCCTTGCTTTCAGCTTTCACCTTTTCCATCTTACTCTGCCCCGCTGTAGCAAATAAGGTATCAACTTCCCAGATAAAAGCTGACTGAAGACAACTGGGACCAGTTTCAGGGAGTATAGCTTTGCTGCTTGTGCCAAGCTACCCCCCCAGAGCTCCTCTTAGAGTTTGGACAAACAGTTTTCAAATAGTCAAACAGTTTTGTTTTGATAAACATTTAATAAAGGTTTAATTAACTCAAGAGAGGGGCAGGGGTGGAAGAATTACAAAAATGGGAACAATGTTTTCTGTGAAACAACTTATTTTTGAAGAGCCTTCCAAAACCAGTCACTTCTTAGGAATGAGTTTTCTGCAGAACAGCTCCTTTGTGACCTGTTTAGAAAGCACAGATCTAGCAAATACATTACAGTCACTTTGCATGCTGTTAATTTCATTGAATTTTCAAGCATAAATGAGACCACAGGGGGCAAAAAGTAACTTCTTATGAGAGAAATAAATAAATAAAACTAGTTGGACTTTGGATGAGTCTTTTCTACATTACTGACATTCCATAAATTTTCTGAACAGAATGGAATTTATGGTGGGGAGAAACAAGTGGGTAATCTGCATTTTCACTGCAGCTTGTCAATTTTTATCTCTTTGACCACACCATGATCTAAACCACTATCAGCATCATCAGCATCTGTTGCAATAAATCTGATTTCTTGCAGCAAGCTATTCGAATCCACGAAGAAGTATCCACCAGTAACTGTAGAGTCCCAACTATGACTCATCACTGGTAAAGATGTATTTTTTGACATCGTCAGCTATGATGCTGAACCTATAAAATAGATTAATGGCTGGATGTGCTGATTAACATCTCAGTACAAATCCTTACATAAAAATAAACAAGCCAAGGGAGATGGAACATTTACAAACCTGGAGCCAAAAAGGCACATTGAGGGTACTGTTTAGCTTATTCATATTTAATGCATTCAACCCAGTCTTTGTATTCCTTTACACTATGTATTCATTTTTAACTAGTCATAATCTATCATTTACTGCTGCATAGTATTCTTTCCCCATATTGAGCCAATATAGCTGTCGCTATCACTTTGCACTTAAAAGCATCATTTCTGAAAGACTGAATGAAATATCCCAAGTTGAATTCACATTCAGCCGATGGGTGTAGCCTGTCACTTCTGCCTTTCCTGACATTAAATGCATCCTTTAACTTTTGATTTCCAATACTTCTATTCAAAGATCCTTCCTGCAGCCCACACACACCTATTTCTACTGTCCTGGCTTTTCTCTGGCCTCGACATCCCGTCATTCAGTTCCTATGTGATTTAATTACCTGTCCTTCCCAGTTTCATCCTACTAGCTTTACTTGCAAACAACTTCAAAGCTCTACACATCCAGCACCCTACTCTAAAGATTACTCTTTTGGCTCTTCCCAGGAGCACATCGCACCTCAGATTCCCTACACTGACTTTGAGCATTCATGAGCCTTCTGCTTTGCCACTTAGGCCCTCAGCCCTTTCTGCAAGCTCCCCACCGCTGCAGTACTTCCTAAGCCTCCTCTGCCTTCCACTTCAGGTAGGGATGTATAACTCACGTTTTAACTTGGAGACAGGTATACACACACACTAATATATATACATAAATCTTCCCACTTCCACAAAGGTCTCCCACAATTACCTCCACAGGTTCTGAGACACCAACCTCAGAAATTCAATAGGTGGATCACCTGGGGAAAGAATTACTCACTTTGTTTGAAATGATGGACTCTACCTCTTCAACAAGAAAACTGCCACTGCTTGAACAGATCAATGAATATTCTAATCATCAGGAAAACCAGTCTGGCTGCAAAAACATGCAGGTTTAAATACCAGGAACTTTTCAGCTTCAGACAGATGTGCAAACAGGAATTTAAAGCACACAGAGTTGATGAAGAATCCTCAACAGCTGAATGACACAAACTGCAAGTTTTACAGGACAGAGATAAAAAAGAAGAGGCTCTTTTGTGTTATAAGGAAACGACATGAGCTGGCGCAGAACACTACAAGATTAGTACATTTGGAAATCCCAAATCCCAAAGAGCACTGCAGAGCAGACATGTCTGTGGAGTCAGTGGAAAGGTACGCAGCTCCTATTTTCTTCTGATGATCTCAAGAGCAAGGAATAATTGATTTAGATGGTCAGGAGAGTACATGCCTCTCTGAGAGTAGATGTCACAAAATGGGAATGACCAACACAGGCAGAGTGCTAGGGAAAGGGAGTAGTGATAGCACCAGGAACCAAGACCTGCAACCTACAGCAACTGAACTGCCGAAGTCCCTTTCTGAAGGGATTACAAAAGGTCTGCATCAAGTCTTACCTTCACTGGGATTTGAGAAGAAATAGTTTTCACCTCCAGGAAGTGCACAGGGTGGAAGGGGAGACCCAGACATAGCTGCTTGCTATATCCAAGAAAGGAAGGGACCCAATTAGATAGCAAGTTGAATATGAGCCAGCAGTGTGCCCTGGCAGCCTGGAGGGCTAACCGTATCCTGGGGGTGCATCAAGCACAGCACTGCTAGTCAGTCGAGGGAGGTGATTGTCCCGCTGTACTCTGCACTGGTGCGGCCTCACCTCGAGCACTGTGTGCAGTTTTGGGCACCACAGTACAAAAAGGATGTGAAGCTATTGGAGACTGTCCAGAGAAGGGCTACAAGGGTGGTGAAGGGCCTACAGGGGAAGACATACGAGGAGCGGCTGAGGTCACTTGGTTTGTTCAGCCTGGAAAAGAGGAGGCTGAGGGGAGACCTCATCGCAGCCTACAGCTTCCTCACGAGGGGGAGTGGAGGGGCAGGTGTCGATCCCTTCTCCCTGGTGACCAGCAATAGGACCCGAGGAAATGGAGTCAAGCTGTTACAGGGGAGGTTCAGGTTGGATATCAGGAAAAGGTTCTACACCGAGAGGGTGGTCGTGCACTGGAACAGGCTCCCCAGGGACGTAGTCATGGCATCAAGCCTGTCGGAGTTTAAGAAGCGTTTAGACCTTGTTCTCAGTCACATGGTCTGAATTTTTGGGTAGACTTGTGTGGAGGCAGGAGTTGGACTCGATAATCCTTTTGGGTCCCTTCCAACTCGGAACATTCTATGATTCTATGAACTGGGCTATGGTATCTTTTGCCATGTGTAATCCCTAGCCCTACCTCAAAGGAAAGGGAATATGGAGCGTCTTACATATTTTGGAGGTTAGAGATGGGGAGCACACCACACACAAGCTGTGTTGCATAACCTTTCAACAAGCTCTTGGTTCTTCTTGCAAAGGTGAAACCCACAGAAATAAGAAAGGCATTTTTAAAAATAGGAGTGGAAGCCTGCAGCATGACAAACAGGCAATAATTTCTTTAAATGTGTGGCATTTTGTTGCAGCCTTAAGTATGCCAGAGGCACAACATAAACCTCTCCACAGCTGCATTTTTATGAGCCCCAGGGATGTATCTGCTAGGAGCAAAGATCTAGCAGAAGAGAGGTGCAGGGCAAATTTTGTTAGCACATGGATATCAGAATGACAAAGCCTAGAGAAAATGCAAAAGCAGGTAAGTAAATCAAGCATATAGATGAGATACAAAGAAGCAAGTCCAGGCTTCCTCCAGCTTGATCAAAATTGTTAACAAAGGACTCCTACATTTTCCAACCACCTAAAACATTATTTTAATAACAGTATTTTTAATTGTTAATACAATTACATGAGTAACTGGGCTGTGGGGCTATGGGGAGTGGCAGGAATTGAGAGCTGGAGCAGTCTTCACTGCCTGTAATTCCTTGCTCTTAGTGCTGAGTTTTCTAGTCTTTAAACACAACTAGAAGAGAACTTGATTTAGTTACTGTCAGTAGGAATTAAGGACATCTGAAAAACAGGAAGTATGGGGAAAAAAAATAGCATGTTTGCAAGGAAACTGTAGTCCTGCCTTCTATTACAATAAACTTAGAAATCAGTAAGCAATATATTTGCTGATATCTCTTTTTCGTCATTCACTTACACTGTAGATTTTTCTTCCCATATAGGTGTGTGGTGATTCGGAAGAGAGCTCGGCCCAAAAGACAGTGACCAAACCCATTCATAACACTCATTATAATGACAACAAGGACCACAGTGCATGGTTTATGTGGAAGGGTGAGGCTCATTAACAGGAAAAAAGACACAGGCAAAACTAACATTTTTAATTCTCATTTTGTCAGTCAGCTGCCCCAACGACTATCATGGTCAGTTGCCAACACTCAGTCCCATTTGGGAAAGCAGGTAACACCCTGTGAGAAACTCCCCTGAGAGCCGATTTTGATTACTTCAATTAAAAACAAAAAAATAGGCCAACCACCCAAGAACTAAAAAGCAACTGCAACCAATCTCCATGGCTCCAAAGGACTCCTTGTGAAATTTTCCAGTCTCAGCACAGACTATCCCTAACCAGAAAACTGGAAATAAATACATCTGCACACTGCTACACAGGGGATAGTGGAGTTGAGGAAAAAATCATTGAACTGTATGCTTCAGAGCCCCCCAAACAGCATCCACTGCGGATGACTTGCTGGGGCTATAATGGAAAATAAATCTTCTATCCTTCTCCCATGCACTGACCTACTGATCCAGCCCTCAGTTTACCACAGCTGTGCTGACACAACTATCACAGGAGCCACACTATAAATCAGAAACAATCCATCCTACAGATAACCTCTCATTGCCTCCCCTAATAAAATTTCATTTTTAACCCCTCTCAGCAGCATTAACAGCATTGTCACACAAATGCACCCTCTCCTTCAAGGAGCTGACATGCTGTGACACCCAAGCACATAACCATCTTTTATATTTAATTCAGGTACATAGTATTTTATTTAGGGGGGGATATTTGTCCCTTTTAAACAAACACAAAACATCAGGTTAGGAAATACAATAAACCTACACTAGAAAATCCATTTTCAGCGGTGATGTGCTGCATTTCGCTAGAATTGCTAAGGTCCCCTCTTCTGTCTTCCTCTGGTGCACTCTGAGACTATTCATTCACATTTCCATTTTTATTTTATTATACTTAGAGATATGATGCAACCTGTATTTAACAATGTATTACCATTTTCAAGGGCAAATATTTTTCTGTAATCCCAGCTATGTCATTATTCTCTATTACACATACTTTAAATGTCAAGATCCATCTCCTAGAACTAATCAAATATAAAACAAGCCTAGCAGGAGAAAGTCAGCTTGAAAGGGGTATTCCAGATGAAATAAAAACTTAAATGTCCTTTCTTTAAAATAGAATTTGCCTATTATTTAATTTATTTTCTGGTTTTGAAAAGATCTCCCAGGGACAACGTATGGTAAACCAGATTCATGCCTGTCTCAGCTCTGCTGAAATTACCCACCATCAGGGGCAGCACATATACAGCTAAGTGCTGAAGAAGAATTAACCTGAACATTATGAAAGAGGGCAGGAGGAAACACATCACCACTATCTCTGATTTTAGACTCCTTTTTACTTTCAACAGGCCAGCAGTAAAGGTAAAAGCATGAAAAAAAAGTGTTAATGAAATGAATAACTATTTTATGAAGATGGAAATGTGTCATAATTGCATGTTTAAGTGATTTGAGATTAAGCTTGAGTTGCATTTTCCATAAATTCCTTTGCCTATAGAGTTTGCCAGAGCTGCTTTACTCTTCCAGTAGTGGTTTATTCCCAGCGTTAATCTTATATAATGCACAAATAATTGGTTATCTTCTAATGCAGCTGTTAAAGTTTATCTGATACTGCAATACACCTAACTAATTTTATATTTGTAGTACAAAAGTTTTTTTTTTTTTTAAGAAGAAGTTCCAAAATAAATTCTGTCTTACAATCCACAGGATGTACTACATGTTGATATAATTCTCTTTAAAGATCTGAGCAAGTTTGAATTTTTTTTCCTCCCATTTGAAGGTTTTACAGTAGTAAACTAGTTCAACACTTACCTTTTATTTTTCTGGTATCTTAATTTTAGAAAACATTTCTCTACAGGGTCACAGCTCAATATCTGACTAAAGTGCACCAACAAGCCAGATTATTTCCTGCCTTAGCAAGGACAGTGGCTTGGTTGCATAAAATGAACAATCACTTCCTTTGGGATTCCACAATTTCCATGCAACTGAACAAAGTAAGTTGTTCAACTCTTTCCAGAATCCATCTCCTTCAGCAAATAAGGAAATATACCAAGTCTTAAAACATCTAGGCTATGAAATGTTCAGCTGGGGTCTTGCTTCCACTCCCAACTTGATCAGCTCATTTAGATTACAAATGGGACCCTGTGCATAGGTCCCCAAACACTGGATAACACTGGTTATTATGTTTCTGTCCAATTTGCCTCCTTCTTGATTCATATAAGAAGCTTGAAGTAATTTGGTCTCTGTAATCCCAAAACTCTGATTCTCCCCTATTTTGGACATTTACTGATCAAAAAAAAAAAATTTTACTTTTGTATGATGTCATTAATAAGACTACAGCTGTCTTGTCTGTAGGATGGCATTTTGGCCTATATTCTCTACTAGGTAGAAAACTGACTTGCTTTTTTTGGAGCAGCTCTCGTGTTGTCTTTGGTGCCTTCACACAGATGGACAAGAAAATGATACCCCGTGTAGAGTTATCTAAACCTACAGCAACTCTGTAGATATCTGTTCCTCATCTTAACATGCAGATGGATATGACTCAAAAGAGCTGACAGTGATTTCAGGTAGCTATCTTCTCTTTTGCCTTGTTCTGAAGCAGGATAAGAAGGGTATCTAATTCTTTCTTTACCAGAAACCATCTAACCAGTTTGTAACCTGTAGTGAATTAATCATTGAGGCAGATTTCACAGCTTCCACAAGCAGCCAGCTCTAATACCTCACAGCCTCTGTAGCTGGGAAATAATTCCTAAGTCAAATTCATTATTTACTGCTTTCATTTCCTGCAACAGTCCAGATAATAATTCATGAAAATTTCTTCATATATATATATATTTATTTTATTTTGCAAAGTCAGAGGAGCCCTCTTTAGTCTAAACAAACTTCTGACTGTCCCCACCAGTACCATATTCTGTATTTCTCATTTTTCCACACTTTGGAAACTTCCATTTGTCTGCAGATTTCTAGAACGTGAAGCGTAAAACTATATCTCTTTAGGATAATATCAAAATTCTTGCGGTCACTACTATATAAGTTTTTTAGTGATGACGTGAAGCATCCTTTATATCTACACAGCATTCATACTGTTGTCAGTGGATGTAAAAAAACAGAAGTTTTTGACTTATTCAGTCAAGTCCATGCTTATGGAAGCCCCATGCTGGGTAGTCAATAAGGCTGCCAGTGGCAGGATTTCCCACAGTGTATGCCTGCTGAGTTTACAGCCAATTTTAATGCACACGAACTTTTCCATGAAGCTTTAAACCTTGCATACCACAATACAGGCTTTTACAGACATTCACCTAACGTGCAGTCAATTCTCTTACATTACTGTACTTTCCTTTTCACTAAAGTTTAAGATACTGATTTGCTGATTTGGAAGAGCCTCTCTGGTATCCCAAA
>VXAL01010921.1:77419-132033 GCA_013399475.1 Chauna torquata | reverse complement strand
AAGAACTCTGTATAAAGTGCAGAGACAAGGGGAGATGCCCTAGCAAAGAGGTTTGACCCAGCAGTTGTAGGATGTGCTAGGAGCTGTGATAGCAATGCAGCTAAAGCACTGTCTGATACACTGCTCCTGCTCTTCGGAGGGAGAAGGGTGAAGTTCTGTAGAACATATTCCAGCTGATTCTGCAATAAAGCACAACAGTCACCTTCTTGTATTCTATCCAAAGAAAGGCTGATGAAATTGATGAACAACAGGAAACAAAGAGTGCTCAGGTTAGGAGCCTAAGTGTGTGGCTTGGTACACCCTACCAGCAGGAACAACCAATGTNTCCTTAATTTGGCTTTTTATTTTTACTTAAAAGGTGTTTCCTTGTTATAGCATTGTTTATTCTTCACATATTCTAAAATTAAACACAACAGCAATTGTATGAGTACTTGTATATCTGCTCTATTGGTTATTCAGTGATTCTGAATACCTTTTTTCCTGTGCTTTCTATTACAGGTAACATAGAATATAGCTGCCCGGCAACGAATGAATGTGAAATCACAAAGCGCAGACGCAAGTCCTGCCAAGCCTGCCGCTTCATGAAGTGTCTAAAAGTTGGCATGCTGAAAGAAGGTAAGACTTATCAAGTCAATACGTATCTCTCTGCAAACGCATGCAACAATTGTAGGGCAATCAGGAAAGAAGAGAGATAGGTGAGTGTTCTGATCGGTTATTGTAAAGGCAATTTTCGTGTATACTTGCTCTTCCTGACAGACTTAAATGTCAGCTAAGGAATCAAGGTGTATCTACGTGGAGTACATCTTCTCTGGAACATTTCTTCTTAGGTGGAGTACAGCAAAATGTGCCCCAGCATTCACTGTCTTTCAGTAGGTAACTAATAGAATAATTACCAGAACATATGCTTTTATTTTCCTTAACACTTTTACATCATGAATTTTCAAAGATTTCTTTATTCCATTCCATATCTACTGTTAGTCTCTCTCAGTTTTTGCAGAACTACACAGTGTCCTCTTTTTCCTGTTTTTGCTCATTCTTCATGCCATCAGGACAAGCCAAAGGTTTACTTCTCAATTAAACAAGCATAAATCTTGAGTATGTCTACTGAAGTTGCACTGGAGCAAATATTGGCATACAGAAGAGAATCCACCCCTCTTTTTTTAAGCATGCGAGAACCTCTGCGCCTCATTGTAAATATATGTTGGGTGTTTTAATTCATCAGTTACATTTTGAGGATAATGAATAACAGATAAACATAAGAAAATGTATCCAAGAAATACTGCTATCTCACCTGGAACCTGTTTCATCTACTTTGCAGAAAGAGATAATTCCTTGAATCTTGGTTGCCTGCCATGCACTTCTATTGCTGTTAATGTATATGCAAAAATATGCTTTTATGTGCATTTATTGCATACGTTATTGTTGTAGTGCACTGTTACCACCAAAAAAGAATAACAGAATATGTCACAGACTTCTGAGTTAGGTAACGTTTTAAAACAAAATCAATGTAATGCTTTTTAAATGTTGTCTCCAGTGGAGAGTACTTTTTCTTAAGCAACCACTTTAAAATAGTCCCATACAATTTTGTTTTGTCAGTGCTTAAAAAGTCAGCTTTAATAGATGGCTAATTTTTGCAAATTGCTTGATGGTAATTTAAAGCAGATTTAGGTATGCAACTATCAAGGTAAAATCCAAGAACAACATAGACCAGTGGAGAGATGATGGGCAAATTAGGCCTATCACGCACCTACAGACATATTCTTATTGGATTATACTTACTAAGAATAAACCTTGTTCTGTACAACTGCTTTGGCAGACGCTATGATCCTGTGAGCCAAATCCTGCTGTCCTTAGTCTTGAGCAAAACTCCTGTCAGATTCAATGGGGATTTTGATTCAGTAAGAATGGCAGGATTTGACCCTCTCTTCCAGTGGTAGTGGGTGGGTTCCTTACTTGCCAAAAATCCTAGTGTCATTGACCACTTGAAGCAGTTCTTTGAGGTTGTGATGCTTAGATAAACTGTAGAATGAAAGGAATGTCTGAGCATGGCACCTTTTGAAACGAACTGTGCTTCTTAACATCTTTTTTATAAGTTAAGTCCCCCATATCACTAGTAACCTAACATATAGATGTATTGAACAACCTGTTTGGAAATGGAAGTGCTACCAGGAGTCTATTCAGGTGAATTGGTTTAGACCTCTTTCAAATTTTGGAGATAGAATTGCATGTCCCTTAACACATATCTTTGCAAATCTAGTTTGTGTGCAGCTTCTGGGACTGCATGAGGAAATTAAGTGGCTCTTCTACAAATAAGTAATTATCTCAGTTATCAAAGTCGTGCACGGAATTACTGTATTTCTGCACATAATTTTGGTACCTGAGATAATTTAGACAATTCAGATTCATGTGAATCAGATTTTTTGCATGAAAGATCATTGTCTGTGGATGCAAATCAATCCCACAATAGTTTTCTTAGTCAGAATTACATAAATTGTCTACCCTAAAAGTATATACCTTTTTCTGATAGTTCTACAGTGACAAAATAACTAATTCCTTTGAAGGGAAGGTTCGTTTGTTAGCCCAACTCCTTACCAGGTCATAGTTCTTCCACTCTTATTGTGTGAGTCTTGCTGTCAAAACACACCAAGATTTCTACTTATTTTTAATCACTGAAGGAGTTTATTTAGGAGAGAGTTAACTTATCATCCTTTCATGTAATGCTAACCTACAACCTAACAGGACAACTTAAAGGAGCCTGTAAAGGAGTTTTGTTTTCTTGTCCACTTTAGTGGCCACTTTTACTTTTGAAACAATGCTGATTCATACTACGCTTTTCTAGCTGTATGTGGAATAGAGGTTTTTTTTTTTCATTTGCTGTTGTTGGAAGGTGTTTTTGGAGGCAGTTGTTCATTGGTTGTGGTTTTTTTTTTTTTTAAACATATGGGAATCTTTAGAGATGAATTTTTGGTTTTGGATTTGACAGCATCCTTTATGCACAGAATGTAAAGAAAGATGATATACTTCTTTCTTTTCATGTGTAAAGTGGTGTAAATTTATTGATTAGCATGGACTTACAGCTGGCATTGTCTCAGCTCAGAGTATCTTAAATGTTTCTTTATGTACAGACAAGGATTTCAGTCCCATGCAGCATGTCAGAGATCATGCGGCAGTAAATCTATTCAAATGTAAACCTGTTCAATTCAATTACCAGTTTATAATAAAATTTGCTGCTACAGCCTCCACGTTTGTCACAGCAGTCTCTACATGCTGATGGCACAGCATGCCTGGAAATTGACAGCCTAAATCTATTTAAAAAAAAATTTAGTTGCAGACCTGAAATAAAATCAAGTTTAAGCAGCTTTGGGAGGAGCATCATATTCCTTACAAGAACTTCTGCACATCTGCCAATGTGCATCTTCTCCAGAAATCTTATCCTGTTGGTGGGGAGCTTTCTTCTAGAAATTTTCCTTAACAAACAGTTCTTAATGTAGTCATAAGTGAAACAATTACCAGATATTGTGCTCCCCTTCACATTTGGAAGGACTTTATTGCATTGTCATTTCGTGGATTGTCATATAAAATTTATGGTATAAATCACAGTACCTGGAAAAAGATTCTGAGTTTTATTTTAGCTTTTAGGGCGAGGTCTGAAAACCACCAGACTCACAGCAAATATACCTATAGTGGCTTTCTGTTACGGCACTTGCATGTTAAATCATTTACTGGGGGAAGATATTAGCACTTTTCATCCAGCATCCAGTCTTTCTGTGGGAGACCTGTCGTTAGAATTTTGGGACCATGTCTTGAGTGTCACACATTGGGAGGGAACTGGATTTTTCATCACGTGTAATACAGGGTAGAGCAGGGAATTTACACTCTTATTCTCAAGGATATTGGTGGGTCATAGCCAGCAACACCTAGGTCAAGATTCTTAATGATTTAGAAGAATTAACAACTCAACAATTTAGGCCAGAAGGTAGAGAAGGAAGGGTGAAGCAGTGTAATAGTGTGGTGAGTTGGGTGGGACTGAAGTCATGGCTCCTGTCTGCATCTCCTGTTGAGTCGCACAGCATTTCTACAGGCTGATTCAGAGGAACACTTCATTTTGTTTAAGTCCATGGACTGTTACTTAAAAATGTAGTCCAAGTGGATGGAGGTTTTTGAGTATGTGTTACGCTTCATACTGGAGCATTCAGTAGATACTAATGGGCTTTTAAACACGACAAATGTGTGTGTCATGGTTTCATTTACTTTCCTAGGTAATGGTTATTAATAGTGCAGTAGAGTACACTTTACTCAAAGAAAAAATTTTACACTTTTCTATTTTTAATTTTGTTTCAGTATTATGAAAAATCAGATTTTCAAGGATCACAATTGGTTCTTCTGAAACAGTTTCTTTGACTGTGCTTATGTTTTGGTGCATTGTCTCAGATTCACAAGAACAGATTAAACAATGTAAAGATTCTTCTGTAGTCTAGTAAAGAACATTTAATATGTATCCCTAGTGGTTTCTCTAAATAACATTGTAATTGCTAAAAGATGGGAGGAAAAACTCCAGTTTGCCCTCTTTTTTTCAAAATGAATGCTTTAAGACATTCTCTAGTTTTCATTTCTGTTGTTTTATAATCAGTCTTTTAAGTTCGGCCTTTCAAACACTTCAGAAGCCAGTGATTAGTTTGCTTCAGGTGGTAGAATTAAATCTATGTTCATGCCCAGGATTGTGTGTTCTAGCTATTTGCCTTTTTATACAGCTAGCTGGAGTGAGAAAGGGAGGGGGGTTGTGATTTTGTTTTCCTTTCTAAGATGAAAAATTGGATGTAAAACTACGGAAGTTGATTTGGGAAATCATGGGTAGATGTCAGACCTTTTTTTTTTTTTTTTTTTGCCTAATTGCTAGTAGGTCTGGTTGAATTCTACTTTCAGTCTCCTGTTAGTTCTTTATGCCTTTTAATGCTATCTATGGGACTGGCTTACTAGCAAGTGTCTGTGATGGAAGATGCTATTCTAAATTTATCACATCGCAGAACTTAGAATAGCTACCCATACAAAATAATTCCATTGGAGTAATTATTCCAAAACAAAATTACTTTTTGTTTCAGATACAGTGTTCATACAACTATTTTCCCAAGAGGTTATTCCATATGTTTCAGTTTTCTTCATGGAGGCAAAGCCACAGCCTCAGTTTTATCTGTCCCTGTACCATAGCGAGGTTCAGAATTACAATTAAGAGGGGAACCTTTTGAGTAGCACTAGCACAATTTTTAGATTACCTGAAAAATTGAGACCTATCTTAACCCTTACTAGGCATCACTAGTTCATACTTCTTAGAGGACTGTTGACACCAAAACATCTCCTATATCTCTGATACCTGGATGTTTTAAGAATTTTTTAGGAGTTTTTGGTGGTGGTTGATCTGCGTTGCTTGTTATTGCAGACAGTGTAGATTGTAAGTGGCTGATACATAAGGAAACAAATTTAAGTTTATTTGAAAAATATATCATACCATCGTGAAATGGCGGAAAATTTGGTTTGCTTCATGTGAGTACGTTTGTATTTTCCATACGAATGGATGGCCTTTAGAAGTTACCATCAGCTATTTTGCACCCAGTTAGAACAGGCAGGGTGACAGAATTCCAGCTTAATTAGTCCAGCTATTAAAAATGGGATGCCAGATCCTTACTTCGTGTAAATGGAGCTGGTGGAGCTACATTAGATGGCTGCTCATTTGGCAGGTTTAGCAATCTATACTGTAGGGATATCGGCAATATACCTTTTCATGTTGATGAAACTTTAGTGTTGGTAGTATGTTAGCAGTCAGTCAGCCTCCAAAAATGAATAGAAACTCTCCAAGCTTGTCATCTGGCAATGATGACTTCAGTCTAACCCTTTGCAAAAGAATCCTCTTTCCATCACTGTAGTAATTGTGCTCACACTTCTCAATGAGTAACCCTCAATACTTCTCGTACAGTAGTTTGCTTGTTTGTTTTTTTTTGAAAGGTTTTACACAGTCCCTCAAAGTAGACTTCAGCGTCCCTAGGGCAATGTTAAGGCAGTAGTCAGAATCTGCCTTTTCTGTAAAGAAATTCTGTATTGTTAGCGTTCATTTCAGCACTGACCTGAATAAAAGCAATTACTGACAGTTTTTGAAATGCTTGAGCTTTTTAGACGGTCACAGTACTGTAATGAACCAAAAGAATATTACACATTAGTTGAACTTTTTCTTAACATATGTTAACTTTTGCAGCTAGTAAAATTGGGGTGCTCTAAAGTATTCTTGCTTTGAACTTTGAGAGATTTCATTAACTCAAGGACAAGAATTTATGTTTTAGAGAGGCACCTGTATTTTCAAGCATAAATTATTATTGTGCAAAGATTACTGTATGAATATCTTTTGCTTGTGTTAGGCAACAGATTGGATTAAATTATCATATTGATCCGTTCTGTTTTGACAATCTATGAAAATAAATCTGATACAGCAAGGAGAATAGGCAGTTTGAGTTTACCCTTATGTGAAGAGATGCATGATATGCACAGGAACAGATTAATGGATTCTCTCTGAAAATAGTAAGTAAAACTAAGCAATCCTCTTTATAACTAGAAATGTGTTATCACCTATGTTTTGAGGCTAGTGAAAAAGCCTGCTTAATAGGATTCCTGCTAACAACGTCTCCTTTGAAAAGACCTGTACATAAGACATTGCCAAGGTAAATTTCTCTCAAAGTCTAATACCATTAGTCTGCGAAGAAGAAAGCAGAAATTCTTGTGGAGGAAGTTTTAGTTTCTGCTGCCTTCAGAAATTAGAACAAAGGGAAGGAGAAAGCACTAATGGTATTCAAAGAAAATATTTCTGTACAGGGTGACAGTTAATAGAACTGTGTTGACCTCAGCGATATTTCTTATGCTCTCTATTGTGATATTACACTTAAGGAGCTCCTTCATTAAAGCAGGATATTAAACAAAGCTCCTGTGTTATCACATCAAGAGATAACACAGTATGCCTTCTGTTGAAGTCTTTTGAGTATCAACCCTTTTCTGTGTTTCAGTGTGTAATGAAGGAGTTTGGTTTCTACTACAGGTATTTTTGGAAGTGTCTCTTTTACTCTTTTACTCAGTACTGAGACCTGTTAAATCTCCTTGGAAACGATAGAAACTAATCTCTAAGTGTAGTTGGTGTTCATAAGTAGGCTTCTTTCCTCCTAACCAAAATGTGGCCTGATAGCCCAGTTCAGACATTAGAACTGACAGCCCAATTTGTCTGTCCTAAAACATGGCTCATGACTATCCACTCTCTGTAACTGATGAGGAAGGACAAACTATTCAACTGCAGGTTAGTGTTTATCGTGAGCTCAAGCAACTAGCATTTCGATTCATCCATGAAAAAATTACTCAAGGCAAAGCAAATATTGGAGGTGGGGATGTTCTTTCTGTGTGTAGAAATCACACTGAAGTACCTACAGTTATGAGCAGCTGTCAGCTCCCTGAGAAGTTCTCATGGCGCTTGTGTTGCAGTGTTGTGCTGATATGGCTTAGGGTCTGACTGAGCATTTTTGGTCCCCGTAATTTCTCCGAAATGAGACAGAGAAGTCCCAGCAGTTCACTGAGCAGGGGCTTTGCAGCCAAATTTCTCTCTTACTGGATACAATTTTGTTTTGCAGTTGTCCTTTTATACAAATACTCCATTTCCATAAAAGAGGCAGTATAAATGAATATATAAAAAGCAGTAGAGTTTATATGTCTGTGTCTGAGAACTCCTGCATTCCTTGGCATTCCATAGATTTGTGAACGTGCAGTTTTTGAGGCTATCTTCTGCAGGTCTGGAGTCAAAGCTGTTGCTGGCCCAGTCGCCTGCAGCTTGTTTGGGGTGAGATGTTAGGTTTGATTCTGCTCCCAAAGCCATCACTGGTGAGAGTCCCAGTGACTGCAGTTGTTTGCGGGGTCAGGTACATGTGGCCAAGAATGCATTTGGCCTATGGTTACGTTATTGTTTTGTTATTAAAGATAGCGAATATAAAAAGTTTTGAATGAGATTGAAGTCTGTGGTGTTTTTCATAGTGCACCTATCTTACCCATTACTTCTTCAGAGTAAGAAGGAGTAGGTTCTGTAGATTCAGAAGTCTACTTAAGTTGGAATACAATTAAAATTAATAATTTCAAGATGAGAAAATATAATTAGTGCAATCAGAGGTTGTTAGCAGAACATCCCCATTTGTCATATATCTTCTTTTCAGCCTAAAATAAGAAAGCAGTATTTTTCTAATTTCCTAGAAATTATTCCATTTAAAAAAAGATACTCAATGGATTTAGCCCCTGTGAACATTTGCTTATGCACTGAAAGTACAGTGACAGTAATATAAGTGATAAGGGAAGGCAGAGACAAGCCTGAAGGATGTAGGACTGTGCATAATATGGCATCTTTTCCCATGAGCTCCCAGACAAATAGCTGCATTTCATTCTTGGTCTCTGCCACCCATAAACACATACATCAATATGGCACTGCCATTTATTGCAGAGTACTTGAATTCTTCTGTGTGGGTCCTGCCCTATATTAAATAGGGGTCATTTTGTAAAGTGTGTCAGTGTGTCATTAATGTTATTTGTATTTTTCACTCTTCTCTCTCTCTCTCTTTTTTTTTTTTTTTGCTGTGCAGATACTTGCACATCCCCTTCTTTTGGGGAGTAGGTTTAGCATCCCATGTAGAAGGTACATTTAGCAGTGATGCGTATGCATATCTCTAAAATGCTGCTTTGGAGCTAACCCCTTTTTTGTATTTTGCTTTGCACTCACATCTCCTCAATAAGACTTTTCACTGTGTAAAGTCTTAGTAGAAACATCAGGATGCATGGTAGGTTTATTCAGGGTGAAGTGCTGAAACGATTTAGGTGCTGCTAAGTAGAACTCGTGGCAGATGTACAGGCAGACTTTCGCTACTTGGGATGGATTGGCACCAAAAAGGTTGGAGGTCTGGGAACTCTCTTGGCCTCTTCACTCAGTGAAAGCAATGAATGAGTTGAGAAGCACTAAAATTACCATCTGCAACTGTTACCCTTGACCTCATATAGTGCTATCCCTCAAATATTTCGCGCTTCTAAATCTCTACTGTCCTACAAAAAAAAGTTCCAATCAACATGGTTTATTAGGATGTTGATGTAACCAAGCCACAATTTGCTATCTGGTCAATCATTGTCCTTTTTAAGCTGGAGGTGTTTTCACCAGTGAGGGGGCTTTGTTACTGCTACTCGCCAAGTCACTATGTGAGGCAGGAATATTATTTCATTTACAGTCTGTAATATGGCTTTTGTGGTTGAAAGCAGCCGGAAATCTGAAATAAATGTCATCTTCAGCAGTGAATTGTCATTATGTCAAATTTTGCCATGCTTACTAGCTATTCTAGTAATAGATCTCATCTAACCAGCCTTTTTTCTTTTTTTCTTTTTTCTTTGGGTATTTCACAGAGAAGTGAAACTATGCAGGGACTCTGTTTCCATCACATAATAGTGACTTAATGTAGCTATTAATCTTTATAAATGAAAAACATAGCTTTATTTTAAGCCACAAAAGTCTTTTATTAGATAAATGATTCTAGAGAAAGTCAAACAAAAGCTATGTTAAATATATTCACTTGCTGAATAATATCAGTATTTTCCTGTTTGCTCTTTATTGTTCCAACAAAGTTAATATGTTCATCTATTTTTCCAAGCATCTGGTTTTAGTTCTCAGGATCGTCAGGTATAAGCTCAGATGCCAATTTGATACATAGTTTTAGTGTGGCAGATTCAAACCCAACAATTTGTACAACTTGCTTCTATAGGATCCTATTGCAGTCCATGTTGAAACAGTTAATTATTAAAATAGTTAATTTAGAAAAATTAGAATACTTTCTAACAGGAAGTCCATCATACAGTTCTCTAATCAGCTTAGCTCCTGTCTGTGCCCTCGGAGGTAGACTTGTTGGTGTGCTGCAAATGTTTTACAGCAAAACCACTTGACTAGCAAGAGAGAATGTTGGCGTCTTTCAGCATGCTGAACACATGCAGGTTCTGGAAATCAGCAAATAATACAAGACCATCAGCTTATCTTTTTCCTCCATCTTTTCTTTCCTTTTTCTAGCCAAGAGGTGGTCCACACAGCAGTGCTGTTCTTGGTATCTTTAGTCAGCCCTATCAAAATTATTTATCACATCATCTTTGCCCTTTGTCTCTTTCTAATATTCCTTTTCAGTCCTGTGGATGACTGCAAGAATGCTTTCCAGATGGGCCATGTCTTTCTTTCTGGTCTGAATCAATCAACAGGTCTGTCTTAATTGTTAAACGGTTGTGCAGCCACAGGGTGCTTTTAGTGACAGTCTACCAGATTGGGTTTACAATAGTGTCCAAAGTCTGTGTTTCCTAATTTCTACCTCATTCTCATATTTTCTGTAATTCAACAATAGCTTAAGAAACTGGCAACTTAGATTTCATTGTGTGACCAATCCCAAACGTTATCCACTGAAATGTGAGAAGAGGAATGTGCTTGTAAGTCACCAGAACGACTGCATTTGGTATGGTATGTGGAATCAGTTAAGGTGAGATGATTTAGGAGGTAGCATAAATACATTCTGGATCCAGAATGAGGTATCTGCCCATGGATTATTGAACGTTAGGGGAGGTGTTGCTCTGAACAGATTTTCAAGTTCATAAGTCATTTGCTGGTTTCCTTGTCAAACTTTTAATGAAAACGCTTAAGCTTCCAATTTCGAGACAAATGAGGTCGCTAAATATTGAAATAGGAGAATGAATGTTTACCTTAAAAAGTAGAAAGCTATTTTAAAGTACCAGTTTAAATGCATTGCTTTTGGGAATTCTTGCTCAAAGATGTACCAGAAAAGTTTCTGAGATCATATGTGTATTCCCTAATTTATACCTCAGGTGATCAGGCCAAGAATGGAAGCTGTGTATGTGGTGAACTTATGATAACAGACTGAATAGGGTCCTTCTTTTCAACAGCTTTCAAGAGCATCACTCCAAAATACAAATCCCTGACTGTCTTTCAGACAAAAAAAGAAGTTGGAACACTTTTGAGCCTGGTGTGTACAGGTGTAGTCTTTGCTGCTGCTTTCTGTCTGACAGAGCATGCCACATGCCCCGTGGCTTGGTCATGTGCAAGGTGCAAAGGAATCCAATAATCAGAGAACAAATCCACATGCTAGCTAAGATGACTTGAGATTCCTCTTTCTTCTCATCTTCACTCATTTTCATGATTTTCTATTCTTTTTCCTCTTCATACCACAATTGTATCGGAAGAATGCTGATGAGAAAGTAGTTGCTGCAAGCATATATCCTTTAGGCAATCTTTTTCTGGCCAGGTGGGAGAGAGAATCATTAATTTCTTGAGGTTCTTGTTACCTGACCTGTGCTGTTTTGTGAGTACTAGCCAGGCTGAATGACTGCATTTCCCCCTGGGCATCCTGGTGTTGCTGAAGATATCCACACTGGCAAGATACTTCAGCTCATCTCTAATTAAAATACTTGTTATGAAGTATTCTTAAACACGGCTGCTTAATGAAGTTAGAAAAAGCATTTGGATGCAGAGCGTGAAGGCTTCAAATGCTGGAGTTTCTCTCTGGGGAGATTTGAGCAATCAGAAGGCATTCTGAATGCTAGCAATCCATCCCATTTTGTTCCCATTTGTTTTCTCTAATTTCCTGCCTTTTGAATGCCGCTTAGCTGAAATAAGTCCTCTTTCCCTCCTCTCCACAGTTCCCTCCCCCTTGATGGACTGGCCCATGACACGTGCCTGTAAAGTGGCTTCTTGGGAATTTGCAAGTCTTTGAATGTGTTATCTGATTAAAGGGATGTATGTGTCTTTAATTCTCATCTGCGGTTCCACCTTTGACCCCATCTGTTAAAGTGGAAAGGAGTTGAGAGTCAGCAGAGTCCCAGATTCAACCCAGATAACCTGCAGTATGCATATTTGAATGCTTTAACTCTTTGGTTGCCCCAGAAAACTACAGGCTTCATTAAGTAACAGGTTTGATTGGAAAATGTGGCAGACCTGATATGAGGCAGGTGAATTGTTTTATTTTGCCAATATACTTAAGGTAGGATAATTTAGTCCTGGCTTAACTTTATGTAAGAGAAATGAATGAACATCTACCTGTTTGTGTGACACAAACAGGTATAATGTCTTGTTAGTGAGTGTGGTTTTGATATATTTCTTTTAAGAGATCAGTCTCTTTCTTACAGAACAGGAGTGACAGTTCAAACCCCCACGTCCATTATACATACTTCCCTTTTGAAAAGGAAGCTGAATTATGTGATTGGGAATAGCGTTACAAATTTGGATGGGATTTTTAGAAACCCTTAAATAACACAGCAGAACTCATGTAGATTTAAAAAGTAGATGACACAAGTGTCATTTTTATGATATTTTGCTAATATTGTGCGTTTTTGCAGGACAGTGTGATTGTGACATTTCCTGTGTTTGCAGATGTTCAGCATAAGTGACTAGAATACTCCAATGCATTTGGGCCTGTGGATGTTTTCATCTTTCATCTGGTCATTTTCTGTTCTAGCTTTCAAATACTCTTACAACACTGAGGATTTTCAGTATCCCAAATCTATTCCTCTTCTCTGAAAGCTAGAGCCAAATTCTTCCCCCGCTTACATCTGTTCAACTCTGGTGGTTTCACTTATGCTGCGTGGCTGTAACAATGCAGAATTTGTCCTAATCTGCCCTTTATTTTTCAGTGGAGAATATGCGCATGCAAAGTGAACATAAACACAGTAAGTTGAACTGCAAATAGAACATATATATATATATATATATATATAGTGAGTATGTGTGTGTATCCACAAACAGAGAGAGATAAATAGCACACAGATAGGTTGATAGTATATCTACTGTACATAATATTGTAAATGGTACCTTGCTGTGCTGGAATCTAGGCAATATGAGTTCAGTTCTGAAGTGTTCAGGTTGCACCTGAGCTAGCTGCAGCCTGCCAGCCTCTGCAAGCCCACTGAGAGCATCTGTCTCGCCACCACCTTGCTCACGCTGTGTCCTCTGCAGGCTCTCCGATTCTTCTGACTATGAGCATAAATCATCCACCTGTCAGGAGCTCTAGCTGCCTGGATTATGCAATGCCTGCCTTCATTTGGAGATGGTGTGAGCAGAAGATTGCGGCAAGTGGTTTGCATTCATTTTAATGCCGTTCCAGCATCTCTTCAGCTTTAATGAGGGTTCGGGGTGATGACGACTCCCTGAGACAATGAAAGTCCTAGAGACCCAGGCTTGCTTTGTATATTTCTATGGCCTTGTTTAGATTTTTTTTTTTTTTGCTTTTTTCCTGTTCTTTCTTTCTTTTTTTTTTTTTTCCCAAGGAAATGAATGGGTTGAAAATTGAGGCAGAGAACCGGCATTGCACAAAGCCAGCTGTCCACAGCTCTGTTTTTTGGCCTTGTAATGCTTCCCTCCAGCTGAGCAATGAAGAATTTAAAAATCAGTCATGTTTAATGTCGAGTGTCCGTTTGTGCTGTCTAAAGCTGCATAATGCTTAGTTGCCTTCACGTAAATGTTTAAAAATCTTACCTTCACAGTTTATTTAGTTACAGGTATATTGGATTATTCTGTCAAGTGTGGAATACCATGTTGTATATCCCAGATTTAAAATACAGCACCTCTATATAAAATTCTCCTTTTACTAACAACAAAAAAATTGAATCACAGTAAAATTTCCTTGTTTCAGCTTGTTAGACCTGAATTAATCAAGTTCCTTGTTCACACATAGTTTTAGTTACAAATTATAGGAAAAATAAATATGGCTATTATATTTGTTCATATGCATAAACAGAAGAAAAAAATGGAGGTTGTAAGACAAAAGCAGTCCAGATCCTCTCAAAGGCAAACGCTGAAGGTGCTGAAGGTAAGTCATGCTTTCACACCTGTAGTATCTTTCTGTCCCTAACCTTGAACAAATCCCATGAGATTCTTGCAGGTACAGCGCTTAGTCTATAGCCTTTACAGCCATTAACCTCATATTCTTACTTGCCTGAAAACCATTAGGTAGTACTAATAGTAAACATACAGTATTCAGTTTGAATACTAGTTAGTAGATAGCAGAGGAAATCCACATCTCTGGTACCTGAACACTGCAGAGGTTCATAGTTTCTCACAGATTTTTAAGGAGACAAACTTGTTTACTAACTGTGAAAAACATTAAGATTGTATGATGTGTTTGTTCTGTAGCAAATGCTTCATGAGCTTGTCAGTAATTTTTTTCAGAGAATAGCTATTTTAAGTTTTAGAGCACTCCTGTGATATAGGCAGTAATATCGCCTCTTTACAGTAGTTAACTTAAGACAAAGAGAACAAGAGTTGCCTAGTAAAACTCATGTGGTGTTAGTGGCGCAGCCAGAAGTGGAACTTCTGCTCCAAGGTTAATGTGTCATTCAGCCCCAGACTTCGAAGTCCGGCCGTTGCCACCCCTTTCTCACCCAATGACTGAGAGAGAGAAAGCTTTACTGCATGTTGGTTTTGATTTTTATATTTCTCTTTATAACACTTTCCCTTATACATGGATTGTTCAGTCTGTTACTGATGAAAAAATCATAAAAGGTGAAGTTAAATTAAGGTCAGCTTTTATAAGAAGGCAAAATAAAGTTTCAGTGCACCTGTATATTTCCTGTTGATTTTAATTGAAGGTGCTTGCACAAATGCAAAGGAATCTACGTTACTGAAATACTTTCAGTTTTCCTTTTTATGTGTTTGTCCCCATCACCACCTTACACTGAGAATACCCATTTCTAGAAGTCTTACGTAGCAAAATACACTGAATCTCAGTGAAAACTAAGTGAAAATTTCCACAGCTGACAGTGGTGGTAGCTGGAGGTGGAATATATAGTGCTACAGTCTGTACACTAGTCACGAATCATAACGATACTTGAGAGCTCTGCACACATATATGTTCTGCCCCTGTGTTCTGAAAGCCAGAGAATTTCATGCAACCTGGTCAGACTTAACTAGGACCACACAGAGCAAGGGAGATTTTTTTAATAGGGTGTTTGGAAAAGAGTGAAGACCCTAATGAATGAAGTGTGTAGACTTTGAGATCTTTACTGTGAGCCTTATTTGCTTCTGGTAACAAGCTAACCTCCCATGCCATTCCCTCCCCCCTCCAGTTTTAATTTAATGGAAAGCCAGCAGTACTGCAGTTTTATGCAAAGCCTCCAGTGAACTCAAAAAAGATTATTATTTCTCACTTTGTCTTTACAGATAACTTTAAAATTTTATGCATCAGAACCCAGGATTATGTGAAGACACAAATGCAACACAACACTGACAAAATCAGATGAAAAATCTCACTCTTTTAGCTATGAAGAAATTAGATTTATCATCAGAAAAGCATTCTCTTTTCATTTTCTGAAAGGTGCTTTTTGACAGACCCTTTGCAGTGGACGTCATGCTCACAAAACATGCTGTCACAGGGCTATTTGAATATGGTGACAGGCTCATTATCATGTTGAAGACAACTGACAACACTGCAGACTAGAAATGGACAGGCTTGCCAATCAGCTGTTGAAAGGATTGCAGTTGAAATAGGGTTTTTTTTTGTTCTGAGAACAGTAGTACAAATTGACTACATTAATTCTTTTTATTATAGTTGCATACACTGTAGTTAAGGGTCCGTCACTGTTTCCATTATAAATCCCTGTTTTTCAGGGGTTTATTAGTAGACCATAAAAAATGGTTCCTGTTGAAATTTTGCATTAAAAGTATATATATTACCCTAACAGAACAAAATTTCTGTGGTGACTGTGTGGAGGAGGGAGGGCAGAGAAGAGGAATTGACTGATTTTTAGCTGAAAATTGCATAAAGCTGAATGCATTATTATTTTTATAGCACCTTAGAAGACCAAGAGTTTTATAGACAGGTTTGTGCCTCAGGAGTTTACAATTTCAAGATGCAGTACTGCCAACACTTATTATGGGATAGTGTTTTCCTCATAGTTTCATTGGAATTAGTAAAGCACCAAATATTATCTGCAGTAGTAAGTTTTTGCAGACTCAGGCTGAGTAGTCAAACAATCTTGAACCCTTTTTTTCTTTTCTTGTAACTTCAAAATAGCTAGCATTTTTGTTTTGTTTTAATATTAATCTGGAATGATAAATGAGATTAAATTTCATCATCAGCAGGGAATTTTGCATATATAACAATAATCTAATATGAAATGATGCTAGATTACACCAAGGTACTCTACTTACATGAACTGGGGAGCTCGGTGGAATTACCTGCTTTAATCCAAAGTGGCAGTCCTGGGAAATCCTTCTGATCTTCCAGCCAAGGAACTTCCTGAGGTACCCAGGTGTTGGGGTTTGTACATTTTAGAATTTCTGTACCAAGTATAATGGCACATGTCTGTGCATACACAGAAATTTCTGTGTTTTGATGGATCTGAATAGCTTACCAGTAATCTTCTGCTTAACTCCACTTGGGGTTTAGAACCAGAGTCCCCTGGGAGCTCAGTCATTCTCAGAGCACACCTTCACACCTCAACAGACTGTCACAAAATCAGTGTCCATAGTTGTTTTCTTCTGTGACATACTGGTGATCCCACTGGTCCGCCTCCATAACCTAAGGCTTAAGGCAGGCCACCAGGATGTGGGAACAGAGAGAGATGGCTCCTGCGTCCAGGATGTTTACTCTTTGTCCAACAGCCTCTCCGTAACAGTTACAGAAAGGGCTTTTTCCCAGGAGTTGGGATACCTTTTCATTCCTTCAGACAGAAGAGGGTGTTAAGTCTGTGCAGACGCTCTAAACCTCAAGGAACTGATCCAAGTTTGGTGGAGAAAAGGCATAGTGACCTACCTCCCTGCAGGAATGAGGCTAGAGGTCCTGAATGGAGCAGGGCATTTCCAGGAGGTCTGGAGGGATAGGTCTGACAGTTCCACGTGAATTGACTGTATAAACTAGATCTTGGTGGCAGCAGCATGTGTATATGTGACGTATGTACATATGTGACATATTCTGTCCTGAGACGCCTGACTTCCCCCATGCTCTCTGCAAGGAGCCTGGATCTCGGTTCAGGTCCCAGCTCCCTTTCGTGGGCCAGGTGGATGAAGCTAGGCATTGCGGTGCGTAGGAGGTATATATCCGTTTTGTTGGAATTGGTTGTTAAGTATGAAATGAGATACTGAAATAGAAAAAGGCCACAGGTAGAGCCATCAGGTTTAAATGCATTTATCGCACAGTCTGAATCTTTCTGTATTCAGTAAATACTTAGTGTGGGGCTGATCTGGAAAGAAGACACAGCTATGCCTAGTGTATTTTTCTGAGAGCTTTGCAAGGAAAAATAATTTTACTTGTAGTTTTGTGGCGTCAAACATTTGCAGGCTTAATTGGTGCTCATTTGATTACTTGATTTCAAAGCACAATCAATTACCTTAATGCATGTCACTGTTCTCACAACTACAGTGATTGCAAAATTGTGAATGTAAAAATGGAAGTCACTGCTGAAAATTAAGTCTGCAGTCCTATTTGCGAAGTCAGAACTGTGACTCTCATGAATTACACCACTACATAGCAGAGGACTGTACTGTCGTATTGCCAGAGCTATTATATCAGGTCAATTGTATGCATTCTTAAAATCTTTAAAACGGTTACTGCTTCTCTGATGAAGTCAGTCATCTGTTTCCAGGAGGAAACTTATTGAAGATACAGCAACTAATACAGGATGTTGAACCTAAAAAGTAGTGTTCAGTTGCAAGTTATTAAGGAAGATATTTTTGTCTTTCTTTTCATGAAATCATGACTCCATTGAAGTCAGTGACAAAGCTGCAGTTGATCCTGGGGCAGCCAGGTTTTCATGGAGAGAATATTTCTAGTGGTTAAATCAGAGGATTGGAATCAAGACCAATTTCTATTCCAGAACAAGTCACTTCTACTTTGTGTGCCACTAGCAAAAATATAATAGATAAAATAATGTGGAGCTATCTCACCAGTATGTTGTGGGGCTTATTGAATTAATATTTATGGAACACTTCAAGATTCTTTGATAAAAAGTGCTATATAGCTGCATACTATTACAATAAAATCCTGAAAAGCAAATCAATCTGGAGTTAGTCTTATCTCATCCTGTTATACCTAACTACTGGAGCTGCTTATCATGGTAAAAACAAACAAACAAAACCTATAAACAGACTATAAGTATTAAAGAATCCCACAATTACTTGGAAAAACTCTGGAATTCCAGGCTTAATATTTGAATTGAATTTTAGTTTTTATGGTGATAGGTCCTGTTTTTAATACTTTCAAACCTAGATTCATAGTTGAAACCAAGCGTAGCATAGTAATTTTGTGTGGCTCGGGGACTAAATTAATATTTTGTTCTTATGTTGTAAATTGCTTCGCAGAACACGCATGCTATACCTAGCCTACTAGACGAGCAAATAGCATTGTCTTTGAGTCATTGGTTCCTATGATTCCGTGTATGAGCAAGTATTATTGATTCACTGATGCAGGGTTTTTGTTAGCTAAGTATTTTTATATTTGCTTTTGAAAAGAAAACAAATATTCTTACCATTAAAAGCCACATTGATTTGAAATAAGCTACACATGAGGGTGGACTAATTACCTAATTTTTCCTCTCATCAATCAAACTCTCATTACCTTAACCATCCCTGTGAAAAGTTAGCAGAAGTCATGAAGAGCAGTCTTAAAGAGAGCATTATAAACAATGCTGCACCTAAAAAAAGAACAAAAGCAACAACCCCAAAACATCTGTGTACTGATATTCATATACTGCAAGCAAAGCAGCTTATCAAGCGTGTAACTTAATTTTGCCTATCACCAAGTGCAAGAAGAAAACTCTGAAATCTAGGCTATGAAGCCTGGAGGATATCAGTGTTTTAGCAAAACAGTGCAGGCATGGAATATTCTTTTCCCCAGGACTGACCTAGTAAATTGTGCAAGCACCAGGAGAAATTTTGCCACCTGTCCCTTATAATCAAGGCCTGTCCCTTACTTAGTCTCATTTCAGTGATATAATTAAATGACACCATTTTCCCATTTAAGTTGCATGAACATGCTGCCAGAATCCTATAGTCCTATCCAGGTACCCAGGAATGTGACTTAATTTGTTTCATCTATGGCCAAAAGAAAAATCATTTGAACATGGTCCCTTGCCCTAATAGCTAACCCAGCATGGTATATTAGAATACTATTGTTGCAGCATTCATTGCAAAAATCAATAATCCACTAGATGGAGCAGAATAGAAGTGTAAAAACAGAGTTAAGTCTGGGATTTTAAGAAACAGAATTGAGTATCAAAGTGGCAAGACTTGGACAAAACAGCAGAAAAATGCAACGGTAGTATTTTTGTAGTGCGTAGTTCTGGAAGATCAACTAGCTATACAAACATTCATGAATTAACTTTGCAGTCCTTCTGCTTTGGTATTCTGTTTTTCTGTAAGTGATAAAGTGAGGATTCATCTCTGCTCTAGAAAAGATGATGATAACGAGAAAATTTGGGGGAACATATATCTTTTTTTGAAAGAGAATTGCTTTGTATTTTTTTTTCCTTCCCCAAAACAAAGACAACTTTTCTTTGTAGAAATAAAATAAGAAAATATGAAAGAAACCATAAGACTGGGAATCAGGTAAAAGAAAGAAGGGAAAAGAAGCTCTTTAAATATGCTGAAGTTCATGTTATTTGTTCTGAATCTCTTGAACCTTTAAAAAACCTTGAAAATCTATTCGATATTGGAAAATAGTAAGATGAGCACTTCTAATTGTGCTGATCACTTCCACTGGTTATCAGTATGAGTCTTGTTATGAAAGGTAAAAATGTTTCTAGAGACAATGAAAATTCAGCTTTGCATGTAGACAGTGTTCTATAAAAATAGGTAAAAATCTGTTCTCCCCCCCCTCCCCCCATTCTGGTTCGTTTTTGGTGAGTGATGTGAAATGTGGATAGCAGTGGCTCAGTTTTGTTTTAGTTTCTGCAACACTCTGAAGTCATGATCCCTACAGAGAACAAAGTGTTAGTCTTGCTATATTTTTTAATTAGTAACATTCTTTTATTCCTGTTTATCCAGCTATAGCAAAGTCATATTGCAAATTGGACTGAAACCTTCAGGCTGCATGGTGAATTGAAAGAGGTGCAAACTCCAGTTTTAGACTTTGCTGTATCTTTGAATGTTTAGAAGGAAGAGGGAGAAGAAGTGAAGTGAAAAGTAAGATGAATCTAATTGATTGACTTCTGAGTAAACACGTCCACAAGGATAATGTCTTGAAAGTCGTGCAGTATCTGAAAAGTCCAAGCACTGCATGGCTGTTTGCATATAGTAAAGGTTTTTCTTCAGGTGTTTGGTCAACTGAGAGTCCCTTAAGTTTTAAGTTGTTTGAAACTGGTTTGCTAGCAGCAAACATCTATGTACAATGGTTATTTTCCAGAAGTTGTTACTCATTATTTTGTGAGTAAACTGAACTGTCAGGAACATGGAGATTTTGGCTATAAAATCATAACCTTTTTCATATCAATAATTCTTACATTAATATCCACTTAAGAGATGTGCAGGTGGTGTGCTGTTGATGGCAATCGTATCAGCAAGTAGACTGATGAAAATGCCACAGAAAGGTCTAACAGCACAATTCAGCCAATCTCTAAAAAGAGCCCTGCACAAGCACGATCTAAAGCCTATTCTGCCTTAGGTCTCCTATGAAAAGAGTGACCAATTATGCCATGTGAAGTGATTGTTTGACGGAAGCATATATGGGAAAGATTGCTCTTACTGCTTAGTGCTGGAGGTATATACGATATTCTGCAAACACAAGGAAAAACGTGGTCAGTATTTCAGGGAAACAGCTATCAAATTTGGTTTGCTGACATCTGTAAATGTGTTTCTTTGTTGTCTGAGCAAGGCTTTGAACCCAGGTCTCCAGAGATGAAAGCCTCAGGCATTAACCAATTGCAGTATCTCACCCTCAGCTTTGTATTTAATAAAATGCTTTAGATAGATGCAGGTGAACTTTATTTGTTTAATATTGATTGCTTTGCCTTCTTTGAGCAAGGAATTGTAAGAACTTTGATAAATGAATTTAAAAGTTGTCCAGTTCCATAGTACCTTGTGCATATTTCTGTCTGAAGCTGCTCATCAAATTACCACAGATAGGCTTCCTGCAGAATACATGTGGAGATGAAATTTTATTTTTTTTTTTAGTGTAGAACTTACTACAGTTATAAGCTTCCCGTTGTCAGCTCTCTAATCTACCTCCCCCCCCACCAAAAGCAAACAAGCAAACAGAAAAACCCAAAACCAAACAATCCCAGCCTTTGGCATATCGTAGCAGTACAATCTGAAGTTTTTTCTTTCTCTAGAAAGAACTCCTACATGAAATTCTAATTTTGATGGTGTACAGTATTCCTGTTATTTTCTGTCCTGAACTACTCTACAACATCCTTGTGAGCTATCTGCTGCATTTCTCCCCATAGTTATTCCCTTCCTTCAAGATGTGATTGATTTGTGAAATGCTTTGGAATTTGCTGTTGCTACAGAAATAGCAGGTGTTAACATTTGTAGTCACACACTTACTTGGGGAAAGGAATAGCCTGAACTTCTTGCATTACAAGATGTCTGCTTTTCTCTGTCCTTTTTTCTTTCTGCCTTTCCTCTTACAGCACAAATATTAGTTTTGTCCGTAGACTTTTTTTAATTTTTTTTTTGTAAATTTCTGGCTGTTCATGCACACATTTAATTAAAATCAGTACAATATGTATAGAATGAATATCCATTTTCTCTGAAATGTCAATTCTATTGCAAATGGCCGATAAACATGAAAATTTCGTAGAACTGCAAAGCTGTTCTGCTTCAGCTTTTTTGAACTAGTGCATTGTCATGAGGCCATGGGTTATGGTCCAAAAAGGTCTTTGTGTAAATACAGTCTTAAATTAGTGCTTCCCTCGCTCCCTGCGTTGACCAGACTCCCAGAACCTCCACAGGGCATATTGAGTCAGGATCTCCATGTGAGTCAGAAGCTGTGCAGGAGAGTTGTTTAAAAACAAGTGTCATTTTGGTGCATGCTGGTTGTCACGTAGTCTATAAGTAATCTATTCAACTAGCATTTTCCCTTATTCTTTAAGTGACAAAAATTAATGTGCAAGCCTGAACTCTTTTCTTTATAATACTGCTACATCCCTTCTGTTATTTCCGAGGAATGCCTGTGCTAATATACTACTTGTTCTGGACCTGTGAATGCCCATGGACTGGTCTCATGTTACTGAAATACAGAAGGTATCCATGCTCAGCACGGCTGAAGGGAAGTCATTTTACTCTCACTTTTATCCCTTATCTTCTCTGTTCAGTGCTTTTGGTGCACAGAGAGGGCCAAGATCCATGAGCAGAAAGTTCTGCTAGGGTGTCACCGGGGCACCATTGAAGCTTTTTTCAAAAGGTGGTTAGCTGTAGCAGAATCAGGCCCTAAACAAGCCACTGGTTTTGTGAAGAGGTTGAGTGGAAAGGATGGGAAGTCCTCTCATCTCTCTTTTTCTTTCTCAGTGTTTGGCAGGGAAGAAAAGATTTTGTCTGTATTGAGGGAGGCGTAGAGAAATGAGAGAATTCTTTGTCTGAGGAACAACAGGGCAAGAACCAGTTAGTCACTTTTATGTTATTAGTTGGAAGTGTTTATTGCTGAACTGGGGAGTTTCACCCATTGTCTGCTGTGTGATAAAGTAGCTTGCAGATGGCTTTGTCACACCCAGGCTTGGGAAAGAGCAAATGAATTTCAGTAAAATTAATTTGTGTCTTGTCCTCAGTTTGCAGAACAAAGTTGTGAATTTAGTCGTAACTGATGATATAAGGCAGATCCAGCTCTTCGCAAGTGTACACATTTGCTACAGTATGTAAAGGAAGACGTGGAAGCTTGAGCCCGTAATTCTATGCTGCTGGGGAATATGTTTTCATCTAGAGGCAGGGGATACACTGGAGTACAGAAAAGGCTCAGTCTGGTGTCCTTTCTTTGTTTACTAGTGCTCACAAACTTTTGTTGAAGTTAGCAAGATACAAAGTCAAAGGCGCTCATTCTCATTTCTGCACAGAAGATCAGGTATGAGCAAAGCGGTGACAACAAAAAATATATGTGCTGTATGTTGAAGCAGTTCTGATTCATAGGAACTGTTGTGGTTTAACCCGGCAGGCAGCTCAGCACCACACAGCTGTTCGCTCACCATCCCCCCCTGCCCAGTGGGATGGGGGAGAGAATCAGAAGAAAAAAGAGGTAAAAGCTCATGGGATGAGATAAAGACAGTTTAATAGGACAGAAAAGGAAGGGAAGATAATAATAGTAATGATAGTAATAGAAGAATATACAAAGCAAGTGTACACAATGCAGTGCACAATGCGATTGCTCACCGCCCGCTGACCGATAACCAGCCCGTGCCTGAGCAGCGGCCCCCCCCTTGCCCCGGCCAGCCACCCCAGTGTTATTGTTCAGCGTGATGCCACATGGTACGGGACATCCCTTTGGCCAGTTTGGGTCAGCTGTCCTGGTCCTGTCCCCTCCCAACTTCTCGTGCACCCCGAGCCTCCTCGCTGGCAGGGCAGTGTGAGAAGCTGAAAGGTCCTTGGCTCTGTGTAAACACTGCTCTGCAGCAGCTGAAAACATCACCATTATCTACATCAAAAATCCAAAACACAGCATTGTGTGAGCCTCTACGAAGAAAATTAACTCTGTCCCAGCCAAAACCATGACAGGAATATATAGGGTTATATTTGTAGCGATACGTGCTGTCAATGTGTTCAGGATGCATCCCCACAATTAAATAGAGACATATTTCCTAACCATTTCTATTCAGTTCTCAGGAAAGGTTTATTTTGTAAGTAGTTAAAAATTTTGTGGAAAAACAGTTTTAACAAGTAGTGAAAAAAAAAGGAAAAAAAAAGGAGCAATATTAAAAAGAGGAGAATCAAAAACTTGGAAAGCTGTTGAGACTGAATATTCTGATGGGATTGTCCTAACAAATTGGAAACCACTTAGTTTGGAAAGATCCTTTATAAAAATATATATCATCACACACCGAATTCTGTAATACTGTTCTGTGTTTCTGTGTGTGTGTGTTGGGGGGGGTGTGCATGTGTTTTATTAGCTCTGCAATGCTCGAAAGTGCTTCTCATGATTTTCTTCTTAGAAGAGGGAAGTTAGTTTTAAATTGCAAAACTAACAGACCCTGTCTTAAACAAAAGCTGACTTGCTCTCAAAGGGACAATCTGTGGTAAAAGAAAAGTGTTCAGAAGAAGCATTTTCAGATAAATATTTATTTGGACATTGATACTGCAAGCAATGAACAAGGAATTAAAAATCAAATATATATAGCAAATAAGCTACCTTCCGTTATTTTCTTATGCAACATAGTTGAGGGTCCTGTGTTTGGAAAACTTTTGCAGTCTCCATGAGTGTTTCCTAAGATGTTAAATCTTTCATAAGCATGATTACCTCCTCTATTCTATTGTCAATGTATACTGACAAGCAAAATTCCAAGGTTTGATTTCAGTGATGTTTAATTTTAGTTCCATGTTAAATGCACACTCAGTTTTGCTATACTACACATATTATATGAAGTGTTAAATAGCAAGAGAACAGTAGTAGGTCATGCTTTTTTTATTATTATTCTTTTAATATCCTGACTTGGACATCAGATTTTAATGGCTATTGTCTCTTTTACAACAGTAACTGTATGCATGAATTAGTTTGTGGTACAGTACAATATGTACATTAATTTTTGCATCATATTTTAACAATGTGAATGTTAATAGTAAAATCACAATAGTAAATTATCAATGCCATTAACCAGCAGTATTGATTTACTGTGCAGATTTAGTTATAAATTAGGCCTGATCTATAATCCCTTGAACATTTGCTAAAATCTCTTTGAGACTTCTGTGGCTGGACCTGTTAAATACGACAGAAATTTTCTCACATTTTTCTTTTGATTAATTTTAACTGCTATACAGTTTTGTTCATATATAAGTAGAAGTATTTTCACACAGATCCGTGATATTATTGGTTGTTTTTTTACTTAGCTTAGCATCAAAGAGCATAGGCTACCTCATTAACACGAGTAGTAGAAATGAAATAGATGCATCTTCATTCGTTCCTCAGCTAGAAGGAACAAACAGTAAGCTAGCAGTATGCTTGACAAAATAAATGATAAATTCAGATGTTTCAATAGGAATAGAAAATGTTAGTTACACAGCTCATGATAGAAATAGCATTACTTGCTTTTAAAATGCATAAAAACCAAACCCTTGTTTTTTAATTGGACATAATCTCCTGAAATTCAGTTTACCTTTTACACTCACCCACATCCCTTTTGATACTAAGTCTTCACCTTGCCCAGCAGAAGTTACAAAACTGCTTTATTCTCTCCTGAAATGTTTCTGCACTGGTGTGCAAAGTAGTAATTATGCCACTGCTTATGGCAGGAACTCTTACACTTTGCTGTATTTTGCCGGGACCCAGATGGTTTGCCCAAGCAATGCATTTATAGACTGTTGCTAAAAACAATTTCACTCCAAGACCGTTGGACTTTTTACAGTCTAATTTTGGCCATATATGAGGGTTACTTAAATACAGAGATAACATTAATCTTTCAGTAGTAGCAAGTGCTGGCTGTTGTTAAGACCAGGAGCTTAGCATTCCTGTAATCAAAATGTTGTTGCTGGACATGGGTAATACAGTATGTGATCATCTCTGAACATTAAATCTAACCTGGATTGGGTTCAACACTGCTACATGATACCATGTTGCCTCACATGACACTGTTCTACCCCTTTGGTCCTTGAAGATACGGGACAGTAATTAGCAAGTACCTCATTTAATTGGCAGGAGTTCGTATAAAACCAGCCAGTGCCCTCATGATACTTGTGTAAATAAGTGTTTCTATTTCTGTAGACAGTAGACATTTCGATTTTTTTTTTTTTAACAGTATAACTGCCTGGGCTTAGTGTTACAAATCACAAAACATTTTGTTTATGCATTATAAATAGTGATATCTATTTATAAATCAAAGGCACTGTGTTCTCGCTCTATTCCTAGGAGGCCCTTGGTTGTGTTAGCACGCACTCACGTGCTTCCATTTTGTTGCCTGGGAAGCTAAATAGAAATATATGACTCTTAGCTGGCCTCATTAATGAGACAATAGATACAAGTTGGGTGCAGAATCTGAAGGAGTCGTGGAGAAAAACATAATAAGCAGTGAGGAAAAAAAAAAGGACATATTTTAAATTATTAAAAAACGTTATTCTTGGGAAGCAACACAGGGTTTTATTTAGGGAGGTGGAAAGAAAACCCTGAGGTGACAGAGGATTCCTAAGGGGTGGAGAACAGTTTATCTCTAATCCACATAGTCATGTGGGGTCAATTTATTCTCATCTTGGAGAAACAGGAAATATTTTAAAGTTAATAATGTTTCTGCCACCTTTCTCTCCCCTCCTATCATGCTTACAGTCAAAGGTGAGAGCCTGGCCTATGACCCCTGTGACTAGTATGGACTCCACGTCAGAAGCAGAGAGATGAGGGAAGGAGGAGGAGTGGAATGAGATCAGCCCTGTGGTTTGCAACAACCTATAAAACTAGAAAAGCCTCTACAAAAACAGGAGCCAGAGAGAACTCATAAAAAGCCAGTAATCTCCCCTAAACATGGACCAGCTGGCAGTCCCAAGACCAATGGTGGTCATTTGGCACTGCAACAAGTGATCTGGCTGCAAACCAGCAAATGCAGTAGTATATGCAAACAGTAGAGGAACATTTCTCGCTGTTTCTTTCAAGCCTTGTTGGCTGAATTCATCATCATGGGACAGTCCCTGCCCCAATGATCTTGCAGTTTGAAAGAAAACTGGAGATGCTAGTGCAAAAAAGTTGCAGGAGTAACTGGTAGCGACAACTTTTTTGCTGTGCTTCCCCGTCTGATAACCTGGGAAGTATCTCTTCTGTTCAGAGGACCATCAGCATTTACCTTGTCCATTTGAGTACTGATGTGTTAACCCTAATACTAAATTTGAAGTGGTTCCCGTAGCTTGTATTTTGTTGCATTATGGCTTTACTTTTAAGCTCACTGTTTTGTAGCTTTTTTCTACGTATCACAACCCCGCTGGCACGCTATAGCGAACACTTCCTTACCAAGAGCACATACTACTGCCTAGCACAGCTCTAGGCATACACTATTGCAGACACCTCAGATACACTCCTGACATAATGGACTGGATGACCCTGGGGCCTTGCAGTGCTCTGTGTAGGGTGAAGTGCCATTCTGCTGGCTACGTAATCTATATACATGACTGCCCCCCACCCCCCCAACATGTCAGATGGCTGCAGAGACCCTGCCTTTAATAGGCAAGGCTAGGAGGATAGCGTGTGGCACATGGGGTGAGTCTTCCTTTTTATAAATCGGTAACAATAGGGTGTTGACAGGCCCTGAAGCCTAGACAGGCTATGAGGGTCATCATGATAAGGAGGGATTAGTGTATATAATTTGCCAAATATGGGGCCAGCCACTAGCTGGGTTTTTCTGCACATGGTAGATTATCTACAGTAGCTTCATGGAATGCACCTTAGCTGCTGGCTATATTTATTAGCAAGTTTACCGTCACTTCCAGTTTAAGAACTGTATGCTAACTGGGGAACATATGCATACACGATAAGAGAAGTTTTGTGTAACGTTTTCACTGAAGAATAAAAATTGAATGTGATGTATACATCTTAACAATAAATACTTTTCAGTGTACCGTATCTGTTTTTCCCCTAAGATTTTCACTTGAGAGATTTTGTATGCATCTTCATTCTCTGTAAATAAAGCTGTTTCTAACTTAATTCCCTGGAGGATATAGTTATCCATCCCAAGATCAATGGTCAACAGAAAATATAAAGAGCCTAGATCAGATCTTTGACTGCTTTGTGGCAGATAGCTAAACTGCCCACCTTAAAACATTAAGAGAACGATAAGTGCTGTAAATTCTTGGCTGCTGTGAAGAAGAACTTGTTAACCCCAAAGTTACTGGGAAAAGGTGTGGTCAAAATCTAACAACATTGCTGTGTTGTGAACTGTATGTTTTCCTCATACGAAAAACAAGAACACAGGGATTTATTCAATTCTTGCAAGTATTCTCCAAACCAGATTTTCACTGGCATGCAAGAAGGCCATGTTGGTTTGCAGTTTGGAGCAGAGTTCATACTTTTGATCTTCTGAGGGATACTATGCCAATTTATGACAATTAGCACAAATATTTAAAAAACAATGCTGTTAATTTCTTTGTTTACTTCAAGGGTTTTGTTTATTAGTGTGACAGTTTTGTTAAAGAAAGATGCTGCCATCTGTTTATGCTTCTTTCCTCAGTACATTAATAAGCTCACACATTAAACAAAAGACCCAGTATAAATAAAATTTTGCAAGTCATTTGAGGATGCAGCAAAAGACATAATCAAGTTTTTAGTCCATTTTTAGAACAAACTCTCAAGGCCTTTTCTTCCTCACAGGAACACTTCCCACTGCACTGGAACTGACAAGACTGTAATGCGTTACTTTATTTTGATACTGACATTTAAACAATAAAATAAAGCCATTTAAAACAAATAGTGGTGCTTTAAGTGTCTGAGCTGTCAAGATATCAAATTATATAACTTGGAAAAATCAGAATTCATTGTTAATGGTA
The DNA here is from genome assembly GCA_013399475.1 of Chauna torquata. Taxonomy (NCBI): domain Eukaryota; kingdom Metazoa; phylum Chordata; class Aves; order Anseriformes; family Anhimidae; genus Chauna; species Chauna torquata. The sequence goes on along the minus strand of VXAL01010921.1, from coordinate 103,355 downwards.
TGCACTTAACACAAAGGGTCGCTGGAGTACTAACCAGATATATATTCAGCTACCATGTTGGAGCTAACAGGCTATATTCCTTTAGATAGAATTGACTATATTCACTTAAATGGACTTGACTCCAGTACAATCACTGTATTCAAATGTCAAAAAAAAGAGAAAGAGGATGTCACGTAGGGTCACAAATTATGTTGGATTTTGACAGATTGTAGCCTTGCTTTACAAGAGCAGTAACATCTCATTTGTCACCGTTTGATCTGTAAGTGCGGGAATGAGAGCGGAAGGCCCTCCATCTCCACCGCAATTTAATCGCTCTGAGGCCGACAGTGGCAGCTAAAGCCACCTGCCCATGCACTGTACTGCTGATCTGTTTTAATTTAATCGTCCGTCAGCTGGGATGAAAGCATAAATCGTCTCCCTTTGATCTGCAAACGTGTGGTTTTTTTGTAAAGCATGGCGCAGAATCAGGGAGACAGTTTTCACATTTAGTGCAACATAGACAACATGGGCTTGAAAAGCTTGTAAGTGATATTTCACTGTAGTAGTAATGCAAGAAGTTCCTCTTTTTGTAATTTGATATGAAATAGCGTAAGTTAAAAAAAAAGAACTGGCCATAAGGGAGGTTATTGATTCATCATGCATCAATTATTCAAGTTTGAAAAGCCAGCCTTTACCCTTAAATAACTTAAACATGTTTAAAAGTCTGAAGAACCTTAAATCATGTTGTTTACAAAGAGGGAATGAGAAAAATTATTTGGCAGTAGCACTGCTTAATTCTGTGAACTGTTAGCAGTATATTGGGCATATCATTTGGTTATGTTGTTGAATCCGAATGAAAAAGGAAAGATCTTAAAAATAAATAAATCAATAATTTTGTAAAAGTCTCCCTTCTCCAGTGGAAAATTTTGCCCTTTCCTGGTGTTCTTGGAAGTTTTGTTTAAGGCAAGAAGTGAATGTTATTTGGACATCAGATGTGGTTGGTAAGCCAAACCCTGTTTTCAGTTGTACTAGTGGAAATCTTATACCCTTCCATGGAAAGGACCAGAATGAATTCAGTTGACAGTAGAATGGTAAAATTTGGGCAGCATCTTTCCCATTGTTATGTTTCCATACTGAGTAGCTAGTGAGCGAAAAATCCTGTTGTCTTTATCACACTTCTTCCTCTCAGCCCCTTTCCCCACCCCTTTACATCTTCTTTTTCCAGGCTTGCACTTTCTTAGATTTGCAACTGACCTCTCTCATGAGGTACGCCATTCAGCTGAAGTAATTTTGACATTGTTCAGTTGTGATGAGAACTAGCTCCTTCAGCTCCTTGTCGATCCAAACTGGGACTTCCAGTGTTTCAGTCTTTATATCCTCTGAAGAAACACCACAGTGGAAGACTCAGCCTTCAATTGTGAGAATTATGACTGACCCCATAAACCTTTAAGTGCATGGTCTTCTCTCTCTTTCTTAGGACAACTTCAAATTCCAAATGGCCAATATGAAAATCAAAATCTCACAAATTCTCCCCAAAATTAATACAAACCCGAAGAGTTACGTATGTTCTCTGTAATGTTGTTTTTCTTATTGGACATACGAAATGCCTAGTGAGCTCTTGGAATATCTTTCCATTAGTCCTGAGCCTAGACTGTGACTTTCCTATTGGGAGAGGATTTTTTGTGGTCACATGTCAGCACTAGGAAGTTCTCTTCCTAGTAACAAATGTAGTGTATTTTCTTGACTTCTTAGACAGCTGAGAACACAAGCCAGAGCTTGTAAGAATGCCCCCTTTTTGAGTGACTAAACATCTTTTATTTACCGAACAATCTTACAATGTTTTACTTGAGAAGGTTTTCCATCTCCATTATTTGTAGCAGGATTTTGTTATTTGGCAAAAAATTCTATCTTGGGGCAAAGAAGTGTTTATGCTTTGTCTTGTAAAATTCCATTCAGCCTATGCTGGAATACAGATAGTGAAAAATTGCCTTTGTCCTTCTTTTGCTTTCATTCCTCATGAAAATTTTGTCAGCTTGACAATACAATAAATAATTACGGAGTTGCTTTGGCCCTGGAGTGGGGAGGGAGAGAGAACTAGGCTGCTCTCTCCCAATACAGATTCAGCTTATGGACCAGCTTACACTGCTTTGGGAGCACTGGTTTGGCCAAAAGCCCGCAAACATTTACTTGGGGAAAGAAGAGAGAGAACAGCTAAAACCTTCTTATCCCCCAAATCAACCTCTGGAACGGGCTCAGCGATCACTGGGGCAGGAGCTCACACAGCATGGGAACGAGGGAAGACAAATGGGCCAGACTGTTCCTGGGCCTACTAGCTGACCCTGTCTCTATTCCAAATTTTCTGCTACAGGCTAAGGTGGTAGGGGATCCTCTGGTAGCAATCAGTGGCGCTGTTCTGAAATCTAAGCATTAAAAAATTGCTAGTAAAGCATGTGAAAGACTTCTGCGCTCACAAGAATTTCAAATTGTCTTATGTCTTTCAGGTTCAAAAGTGTGTCTGGAATATTGTATCTGTACAAGCTAGTAATAACATACAGAAAAAGGATGTTAATTGGCAAAGTTGAGCAATGTTATTTACATAATTTTTTTGTATAAAGTTGCCTGTGTGAACAGCTTTCGCCCACCCTAACTCAAGATAGATACCCTATGGTATAGTCCTTAAGTCCGTGAAAACTGTTCTTCATTGCTACAGGCTCCTTGCATCACATGCTGTAGAGGACTGAGGCAAGAGAAAGGAGAAATTAATCTTGGATGAACTGTCATGAGTTCTGATGTTTTCTTATTTCTGACTTCTTGCCTTTGCAATCTAGACCTGGGGATGGCTATGCAATTTTTATAACTGTAAGGTTTTCTAGATACAGTAAAGAAGTGCATAGATGCATGCCCCCTGCATAGTGTAAATGATGGCTTTGGTCTACTATGACAGTGACAGTTATCTTTAGTCATGTGTAGATAATGATAACACAAATAGCAGTAAATGTCATACAGTCCCAGGAAGGTTTATTTAAATGTATTTAAATAAAAGCAGTCTAAACTAGCAAAAGATGAAAAACTAATTTTCATACCAAATTTTTATCTGAAATAAAATTATTTTGCAAGTTTGAACAACTTATTTTCCCCAAACATAAAAGATTTTCACCAAATTCTATTTATCAAAATGATGCGTAATGTGGAGATGTGGGGCATCGCTCCATTGAATTTATAATTGAGCTGAGAAATTAGCTCTTCAGTTCTGAGTACTGCTAAACAAAAGGCCTCATCACAGGAGCTGGCAACGTTGTCACTGAGCTGCTGGGAGTGGGATGAACCTGTTAGTACTGAACCATAGCATCCTGAAAGATTTTTTCAACAAGTCTGACTTTGTAAATTCCAACTTCATGAAAGGTGATGTCAGTGTAGTGTTTTATCCCCTTCATACATCCAGTCTTTTTCCCTGTTAATAATATTTTTGGGCATTTTTTATTAGCTTTTCTATTGGAATTTTGAACTCAATTACACTGCAGTCAGATAAGTATAAATATAAACCACACCATGCTGCTATCAATACAGTCCTCTCTTAAAACTCCAGCACATACAAGAAAACACAGATAATGCCCTCCTGATAATGTCCTTGTATCTACTTAGGCTAAGTAGTATAATGAAAGTGAAGGCAAAGACACAAATAGTATGCAACGTACGATACGTCTGTGCAACATACAGTAAGAATGAATAGGGAGAAGACCATTCAGAAGCATTGCTAGTTATTTATAGGCTCTCCACCATCCCATTAATTTGCATTGTATTTGTGATGTTTGTATTGTTTTTGCCAGAGTGTGCTCATGCATTCATTCATACTCTCCATTCTGTGTTAGTGGCACTTCCAATGGCAAATTCTCTCTTTTGCAAAGAGGAGAAGCAACAAGAGGAGGATATGGCCATGTTACCTTGATGGTAGTATGGTGATAATATATAGACAATATTTAGTACTTCTATCTTTATTTTCCTTTATGTATTTTGATGCTTTGTTTCCAGCTTGAGGTTCACGCCTTATATAGTCCCTTTATATAGTCTTCTTCAGTGTGGGTGTAGTTCAGTGTACACCGTGAGGTGTGGTCACAGCCTTATATGTTGAATTCTTTATGTACGTATACGCACACACAGGTCAATTCACCTGCTGTCTTCTCATGGTACACTTACAGTTGTGGCTTTTGATCTTTTAGGACTGTGTTACATAGCAGTAGGAAACCTGTTTTGTCCCATGGTATATGAGTTGGCAAAACAAGGTATTTATTTCTATGGTTGCTTGCCATTACGGAGGACAGGATTTGATGTCTCAATTATTTCAGTCCTATGTGCAAAAGGTCAGTGGTTTCATAGCTGGAAAATTACAGAAAACCTCAATGTTGCTAATACTTTTCTTTATGGTTTGTAAAGTGAACACATACATTTGCACATGTCACAGAATATTGGGGATTACATGTTCAGGAAGTCACCATGATCTAAATGGCAGTATTAAATATTTACCATAACTATATAGACCATGGCAGCCAGGAATTTATTATGTGTACAAACAATTTTTCAGCCTGTCTGTTCTTAAGACAAAAGCAATAAAGCAAGATATTATTTAAGTTGATAAAAGATGCAGATACAGTTTCACTGGATTTCTGGATTCATATTAAAAGAATAAATATTTCATCATTGTAATTAAAGATTCGTCAAAGATTTATCCATGTCTTCTACTGCAAATACCAATCAGATCTGATTAGGAAAAGTAAGATTTGTAGTACTGCCCACTAGTTTAAAAAATACATTTCTGAGAAGCCCACTTTACCAGATGATGACTGTTTCATTAGTCTTTACTTCAGTAATTATTAGTCTTTACTTTAGGAAACTGTTACCCAAGAATTCAAGAAACTGGTTTCTGGTAGAAAAAAATCAATAAGAATTCATTTTTTAAAAGGCAGGTCTCTACAATGGCAAATATTGCATCAGGGGAAAGCTGTTAGAAAACTACTAATTCTACTAATTAATTTCTATGTGGATAATGGATATACACTAAGGAATGGAAATAGATAAAGATCTCAATAGGACAGGCAAAAATTAAGTAAAGCCTAATGCTAATATCTTGTGTTCTTTTTTATAACATCCGATAAAAAAAACAGAGCCTAGAAATATGTTTTTGTAGTGACACTTTCTCAATTAGAAACTTGGGATTTCCGTTATTTGATCACACTGAAAATTCGTCATACTGATATGTTGTTTCCATCAGAGACCTAATAACAGATTCTTTCAAGATAAGATAACTGTGCAAGTAATTAATGTGGCTATGCTGATGATATTTGGAGAGTGGGTGAATATTTTTTCCGAATGTTCTGTAATTCGCTGTTGGTAAGACATAGTCCACTGTTTTACACATCTAGTCTAAATTCCTGACCTTTCTTGCGCAAGCCCTCAAAATCTGCAAGGCTACTTGACTGCAGGATTTGGCCCAAAATGTACTGAGGTCAGGTAGTAGCTTGGAAAAAAGCTGCAAGTGCTATTTCTGTATCCTTGTGTATGAGTCTGGAGGCCTTTTGTATGTCCTGTTGTTTTGTTGTTGTTTTTGTTTGTGTTTTTCTTCTTCTCAGGCCTAAAATTTTTATATGAGCTTTAATTGATTTTTTTATTTTAGAACCAAAATAGTAAATACAGAGGCTCAAGATGTAGAAAGTATGTGTTTCTGGCTATGAGACTGAGTTTTGCTTTCAGTATTTTTTATCTGTATTAGTAAAAAATCTTTAGTTTTAGTAAGTGCAGTGCAGCTACTCTCTGGTTCATATATTAAGGAGGAATTTCTTCTTTGAAAATTTTTTTCTTCAAGAGTCAAATGGGTACATAGATCGATCCCAGAATTTATCTAAAAATATGTTACTCCTCTCTGTAATGAGGAAGCAGATTCAGAAGTTGTGTAAAGCCTTTGCTTCTTGGAATTGTTTGTTGAGTGTACACTTATTTAATACTGTTTTCATCAGTGAAAATACTAAGCTATCAGTTTAAACCATGCCTTCAGTGACCTGTTCAAGCTAGGTACGTGCATGTGTTCACCATGCACACTGCCTCTCTCACTTGCTTTTTGTTGCTTACCAGGTACATTAAAATTCACATTTAAATTTCAAATGAGCTAAATAAACCATTTCTTTCAGATAAATGGCTGATTTTGTTCCTCTCATGTTATATTAATATTATGGAGTCTTCTGTACCCTTGCTTTACCTCCTGACTATCTGATAATTGGGTTGGCAGAGTATACCTGGGGTCATCGTGTTTAGCTTATCTGCACAAGAGAAAGAGTGGCAAATAATAAGGGAAAGCAGCAATAAAATAGTGAAAAAAATTGAAAGAAAGATTTAATCTTTGACCAATTTGAAACATATCCCAGCGAATCCATGGAGAAAAAGATAAAGTGTGACTATGAGTAAGTTAGCTAAACACATTACAGTGTGTGAGAGCAAATGGAGTTAGTCCATTGTACATGTTTAATTTCCTATTAGTCTCTAGCGTTTACTACTACAGTCTGAGTTGGGGCATCTGTAAATTCAGTTAAATACAGTGCATTGTCTAAACATATCACAGCTCCAATCAGTCACCCTGGCTGCTGATAAGAAGCCTCTTGTATTATTGAATCTACAATAGGGAGACTCTGCAGGCACAAAGATAACAGCTAGGTATTTCACTTTAAGTATGAGGAAAAAACGACTCGCCTTTGCTGCTACAGCTGTGACATTTATTACTACTCCCTGATTTGTTTTATACTACTGATGTGAATTTGGTTTCAGGTGCTTTATATCTCTTCCTGTTCCTAACTTAAGACCTCTATCTGGAAACAGTAAGGGAAAACAAACTAAAATCAGCTTTCATGCTATTACATAGATAGCAGCAACTTTAGCACTTTCTGCTGTACCACTTTGTGTCATACTGATTTCATCTCCAGAGGATGAAACAGAGGCTTTTGTTTATTCCTTCACCATTTTGTTTGTTTGGACTTAAAGGAATTCTGGTGATGTCGCTTCAGAGAGGCAGCCACTCTGGAGGAAGTGCGAGTCTGGCCATAATCATTTGGGGGGCAGATTTTTCCACTGTTCTCGTAGATAAAAAATGAGGCATTTTTATGATCTTTTCATAGAGCCCTTGAGTTAGAGAGAAAATAAAGTACAAGTTCTATCAGCAGATTCAAAGCAGATAGAAGTATTGCAGATGCGTGGCCGGAGGATGCTGCATGCAGAAAGATGCTGAGTATAAATATGGGATTGGTAGAGACCATTATTCAGGGACCTTTGTTTCTCACAGAATCACAAGGTTGGAAAGGACCTTCAAGATCATCTAGTCCAACCGTCATCCTATCACCAATACTACCCACTAAGCTACTAAACCATATCTTGTAGCACCTTGTCCAGGCGCCTCTTAAAAACCGCAAGGGTCGGTGACTCCACCACCTCCCTGGTCAGGCCGTTCCAGTGCTTGACCACTCTCTGAGAGAAAAAGTTTTTCCTGATATCTAGTCTAAATTTCCCTGTGCGCAACTTGTGGCTGTTACCTTGAGACCTATCATTAGTTATCTGGAAGAAGAGGCCGACCCCCTCCTCATCACAACCTCCCTTCAGGAAGTTGTAGAGTGCAATGAGATCTCCCCTGAGCCTCCTCTTCTCCAGACTAAACAGTCCCAGCTCCCTCAGCCGCTCCTCATAAGGCTTGTGTTCCATACCCCTCACCAGTTTCGTTGCCCTTCTCTGGACACGTTCCAGGGCGTCGATGTCTTTCTTGTAGTGAGGGGCCCAAAACTGAACACAGTACTCGAGGTGCGGCCTCACCAAAGCTGAGTACAGGGGGATGATCACCTCCCTGCTCCTGCTGGCCACACTGTTTCTAATACAGGCCAGGATGCCATTGGCCTTCTTGGCCACCTGAGCACACTGCCGGCTCATGTTCAGCCTTGCATCGATCAACACTCCCAGGTCCCTTTCCTCATCACTGTCTTCTAGCCACTCAGCCCCAAGCCTATAGCGTTGCATGGGGTTATTGTGGCCAAAGTGCCAGACCCGGCACTTGACCTTGTAAAACCTCATCCCGTTCGCCTCAGCCCAGCAGCCCAGCCTATCCAGATCCCTCTGAAGGGCCATCCGACCCTCAGGCAGATCGACACTACCTCCCAACTTGGTGTCATCTGCAAACTTACTGAGGGCGCACTCAATCCCCTCATCTAGGTCATCAATAAAGATATTAAACAAGATAGGCCCCAGTACCGACCCCTGGGGGACACCACTTGTCACAGGACGCCAGCTGGACTTAACTCCATTAACCACAACCCTCTGGGCACGGCCCTCCAGCCAGTTCTTTACCCAGAGAAGAGTATACCTGTCTAGGCCACGGGCAGACAGTTTCCCCAGGAGAATACTGTGGGAGACCGTGTCAAAGGCTTTACTGAAATCTGAGTAGACCACATCAACAGTCCTTCCCTCATCTACCAGTCTGGTCACCCTATCGTAGAAGGAGTTTTACAATGCGTTTTTGGTCCTATCATTTTGGCAAACTTTAGATGTTTAGGATAAAATTTCCTCTGCCTAAATACACTCCTCAAGCTGTTTTTTTTTTTCCCCCAAAGTTTTACCTATTGTCAAGAATAAAAAGCTTGATAAAAATGCATTTTGTCCATGTTAAAAAAATAATTAAGACTTTTTTTTACAAAATGTCCTCCTTTAGTGTGAAGAGCTGGAACTATGGAGGAACTAGTGATTGTCAAAGCATGTGCTTCTTGCAGTCCCCAGAGAAATCGGTTCAACTTTGGTCAGCTGTGTTGGCCAATTTAACGGGATTTGTAATGAAAATATATTGTTCAGTGAGTAAGAACTCATATACCTTATTTTCACAGCAAATATATGTATTAATAGTGATGGTATATCTCTATGAGCAATCCAAGTATATGAACACAGAACAGTTCTGTGTGTAGTAGACAGCATCTATATATATATTATATAACATATTATTTATTTACCTGTAAGCCATATTACGTTTAAAATTCAGCATCCTGAATTTTAGGATCCTGAAATGCCATGGCAGATGTTTTCCTGTTCTGTCTCTGGGAAATATAACTATTTTAAAATACAGTTAATATATTTGATATTTTTAATCCACTAGTGATTTTATGTTTTATTTCTGGATTGATAGATTACTAAGAGGGCATAATTCACTGTTCAGTAAATTTACGATAGAAAGTTTATAGCTTCTAAAAATTCATTGTTTATTTCCTAAGACTTGTTTAGTGGTACACATGTTGAGTTACAGCTGTATTTCTTCAAGTAGCTGGCATGACTTTGTTTTGTCTGAGCCCTCAGTTAAGGTTTTATTTCTGCTGCCATGTGAGTGGTAACTACATGAAGTTCAGTTTACTACTTGATGGTACACAAATTAAATTCCTAGAACAAATACCCCAAAGATAAAAAAAACTCCAAACCTCCCATCAAGATCCATAGTAAACTCAAAACCAAAACAAAAGAAGTGCTAAGATTCGCTTTTGTCTCTTGAACCCAGGCATTGCCGTGCCTTCTGTAGGTGCAGGCTCTGAAACAAGTTCATGCTCTCTACTGCTGTGTGAAAATCAGGTCTGAGTATGCATTCGGTATCTTGTCTCTTTGACTGCTAGTAGCAGAGTTCCTGCTAAGAAATGTATCATGGCTATCTATATGACAGAGTTTCAGCAAAAATTCTGCAAATTTAAGGCTGTTTTTAGCTTTCTGCATAAGCTTAAATCTTTTCTTGTTCAGCAAAAGCAATTAAAAGACATTAGTCTGTGTGATTCAAGAGTGACAACTGATTGGCCTCTGAAGGAGTGCCATGTAGTCATCCACTGGAGGGAGGCGGTCACAGTAAAACCTACCCTGGAGGACAGAAGGGATATGAAGGACCCATTTGTAGTAGGAAACAAAAATGTAGAAAACCCTTCTCCTGGGCCTTTTGAAATGAAAGATATTATGTGGTGTCGTGGCTTTTTTTTGTTGTTGTTGTTCCCTTGCTCTAAAACAAAGTGCTTGCAGGTATTGCAAGAATCTTTGGTCTGGGCCATGGATTATTTGCAAAGCTAGTGTTCATTCGTGTTTGTGAGATCACAGTAGTGGGCTTTATTGTTTCTGATATAGTGAGCATCAAAGGTATGGCTAACATGGCAGGCTAGCCCATCTGCTCATAGCATTAAAGGTGCACCTAATGTAAGAGTGAAGCTTTATGCAGCCAAAGGTAGACATAAAAAGAAGTAAGCAGCTAGAGGAGATGGCAGGTTGGAAAACAGTGAAGGGGAAAGAGCTACCAGTTGATGATAAAAACAAAGTCATAGGTTGAAAAGGAGACTTGGATAGTGTTTAGGCTACCAAAAACTAGTATGTGCATACGTACAGAATACAAAATTGCTCCTCGCAGACAAAAATTCAAGGTCTTGCCATGCCTTTTCAAAAGCCAGTTCATTTTATAGAAACAAACACAAATTGCTTACATGCATCGATAACGCCTCTAGCGTACACTGATAGTGATCAGCAGGGATTTCTATACCAGTGTGGAGACCGAGGAGAGATTGCATTTTCTTTAACCAAAGGTTGAAATTGCCACTCGTGTGTGTGTGTGTGTGTGTGTGTGTGTGTGGACATGTTTAATCAAGTTCAGTGGACCAAATACGCAATTATGTGAGACTGGCTCCTCAGCTCTTCCTGCACTCTGCAAAGCTGGCCCGGTTCTGTTGAGCTGGAGCTATCAGGAATCACCGTGGAAGGCCACTGTTTGCCACAGCCACAGACTTTCCAGGGTGTAGTGTCTTGTGTGATGAATGTATATTTGGTCCTTAACCTATACACTGACGCAGACTGACTTAAATGGGAGTTGTGATATAAATCAAGACAGTAATTGAAAAGTTACTCAAAATAATTTGCCCAGTGGTTGCTAGTTTGAAACAGCACCAGGAAAAGCCAAGGTGAATGTTCATTTCATGAGAAATTTCTGAATTGCTAGAATTTGCTAGAATTTGGAGGGGAAGAAAACTGGAGGCAGTGGCCTGACACAAAGCATTCCAGTCTAGCAAAGCCAAAGTTGATTAGAACACTGTTTTATACAAAACCACAATCTTTTCTAGCTTCGCAGTGAGGATTAATAATTTTGAAATACATTTTCTATCAAGGTTTTCTTGGTATTTACAAGAGAGAGCTACAAGGACAATTCTGGAGTTTGTAGAAGAAAAACTTTGGTAAAATTTCATCAGTGTAATTCTTTAATTTTGTAATGTCTATGCTTGTTTAGGTATATTTTCAGCTCAGCTATTTTTAGTCCTTTCATGTAGGTCTTTGTATTAGGACGGACTAGTTGTACTCCAGGTTAATTCAGTGTCTTTTTAAGTGGAAAGCTGGATGTGGTGGTTTAGATGAGAAAAGTGAAACTTTGCAGTTCTTACCCAGCCCATTTGGAGTCTGTCCATATCACCAAACTAGCATTTAGATTGGCATATGTTGAACGCTGCCATCGTCTGTACCAGGATATCATCATCCAACATGTTACATGTTGGTTAGAAACATATTTCAGGATTGTTTGGAAAGCTTGTGAACTGTTTGTTTGGACTGACCTTCTGTTTCTCTCATGAGGAAACTCTTACATTTTCAGAAGCATCTATGTATTTGGCCTCACCACTGGACTTGTCCCTGGCTCAAAGCAACGGGCTGTGACAGTCTTTCTCTGGAGGGTCAGGAAAATATGACACATCTGTGTCACACAGATACACACTGAGGCTTGATCACTTGATCCACAGAGAAACATACTGCTCCACCGCCCACTTCCACACTGTTACAAAGAGGACTATGAAACCACCTTGCTGCAAGCATTGAGCCTTCAGTAAAATCAAAGTGGTGAGCAGAAACGTCTCTAGCATCTTCCCTGCCATGGCTAGGTGGAGTAGAATCAGTCTCTGGGTTTGGCCCAATTCCAAGTTGAATGGTCTGTTACAAATTTTCATTAAACATTTCATATGGCATCAGTACATTTGTAGGAAAAATGGAATGTTATTCATTTATCAATAAGAATTGTGGCTGTTTTTTTACTAGTTGATAAGTACCATAACCTGGAAACTATATAGAATAATCACATTATGCCTTTTAAAAGGCATTTTTGTGAGAACAAAGTTAAGCAAATCATGGTAAGCAAATCAAGGGTCTTATGGGCCGGACCTCTCTTTTCTTACAAGATAGTATAAGTGACGATCTGTATAACTAGTTTTCCTTCCTTCAGTTATTATAGCTGGCTCTTTCTCTTCCCTAGTAAACAGCTTGTAGCTAGGTATCAGCAGTTTTGGGAAGGTTAAATTTCTCTTTCATAGATTACGATTTGTTAACAGGTGTGGTTAGTGGTACTGTGTGCTTTCCTAATCCCTCTTCAGTATTGGTGCATCTCCAACCTTACCAGTTTAATTAACATTGAAATTCTCATATTATTTTGGTGTGCTGATTACAGGCGAAGACTAAGTGGAAGTCAGTTTGGCATCCCAAGAGACTTGAGTGTTAACAATATAGAAAGGTTTTTTTTTCTTTTCTCCCCCTTCATGAACTCCAGATAAGCAGTAGGCCCCAGTTAGATTTCATTACTATCACACAGTCTTCATGGTCATCTTTTAATATTTGAAAGGATCATTTGTTAACTGGAAATGGTCAATTTTTTTTTCCTTTGGCTTTTGAAATATAATTTTCAATTTTTAATTTGATTCATTTAGATGAAATCATTAATCAGAGTTGAAACTGAGTTAATTTTCTGGAAAATAAATGAGGTTGTTAGACTGAATGTTATTAAGTGGGGTCTTTGCAAGAAAGGGATAATAGCTGAAAATATGGAAGACTTTAAGAACTATAGCAGTTGAGGGATAAAAGATAGAAAGGTTTTTTTTTCTAGCTAAGTGCAGTAATTTTTTAAAGGAAGCTAGGCATAGGAGGAATATTTCAGAACTATCATTATTAAAGTAGGAGTTACAGGGTAAATACTCGTATTAAATATATATGTGACTTAAAATGCCAGAGCCAGTGACTTAAGAGCCAGAATATAGATAATGAAGTTTTTAAATTCTTGTATGTTTTTACAAACAGTATGTTTCTCTTACGGTTTAGTATATGCTATTCCAGGTAATGCCCATTTGATTTTTGAGACGGAGGAATGTGATTGTTAGTAATTCAGTAGAGGTACAGCTGTCCAGGTACAAAGCTTCAGCAGACAAGGAGTACAGACCACTAAACCATTTTTTCAGTTTGACCCAAATTCAGCTGCTGGCCTTGAGAGGGTTCTGTTTGCTCATTTTCTTCAGTTTACTGCATGATACAAAGTGCTTAAGATAGCCAGCAAAATCTCTTACAAACACAAGGCAAAGAAGAAAGGATTGGACTAGACAGGCAACATCCTAGATTTACCATTCAAGTTTATTTCAGTTAACTACAGAATTTGTTTTGCATTGTTTCCTAATGTCATCTACTTTCTGCTAATCTTCTATTTGAAACAGTGAAGTTTTTTTTTCCCGAAGATAGAGCTGCCTCCTCTGTTCTGATAGGAAAGAATTTTTTCCCTTCAAGTGTTCCAGTCTTTGCTCAAGAGTTATCATAATACTAAGCACTTAGTGGCCCTAGGTCAAAATTTTTGATGGAGCACTCCAGCTCTGTTTAGGTTTTCCTCAATGCCCATGTGCTCATTAAACACCATTTCAAATTCCATTATTGTGAATGAATGGTGGAGGTTATGGGTGTCTTATCCAACAAGATGTTTTCTTGTAGGTGGTTTTTAACTGTTCTATCCAACAAGATATTAAATGTTCTCAAACACCATTAGCTGCAGAGGGAACCAGGAGTGAATGCCACATTAAAAAGATGAATTCTGTAGAATGGAGAATGGTGAAAAAGTTTCTGCAGTGGAGCAGAAAGTCACATGGAAATGGAAACAACTCTGGACTGCAGTTGCTTTCCTTTTGCGATGTACCTTTCCATCATAAAAGAAGAGAGAGAATAATAATCTGATTTAGGTTAAGCTTGAAATATATATATATATTTAAATTTAAATCCCAGGGAGCACATCAGGTCCGTTTTCATTTCCTTTTAAAAATGAATGGTTGCTAGCAATGGCAATATTTGAACCCTGGTAGACACAAAAGTTGAATTTGTACATCCTCACTGCCAGCAATGGTAACTAAAGAGATGATAACTACAGGCTTTTAAGCATCCAAAATAGTATTTGGAAGATGGTTATTTTGAGACAGAGCAGAACAAATGTTGATTTGGAATTTTGTTTTCAGTTTCAGTTACATGACTGTGATGTAACACGTGAACAGTGATGTAACAGCCTCAGGTGAATAGAGTATAGCACATTAATCCGAAATGGCAGCGGTATTGTATACATATTCTTGGGCAATGCTAACTTGTTCTGAGCTGGATGAAGCAAGTACCTTTTTTAGGAGAAGCAAAAGTGTCTCTCTTCTGGAGTAAGAGAAGGTCCCAAAGTCCCTCCACGTGATTAAGATCAGTCACTTGTCATCAATTAGTCAATTGCAATTAGTTAGTACTAATGGTTTTTGTATCCAGCCTGCATTATAGACCCTCCATGCTAATAGCAACAGATTAACAGTTGGGCCACGAAGGCCAGAGGCCCCAGTTCTTAATAGTGTAACTTACTAGGGTAGTGTTATATAGATGCTGTGAGAGTATGAAGAGGGCCTGCTAAATCTCAGTAACATAGTCCTGTGCCTTTGAAGTTAATAGGCTTTTAAAACTGCTGTAAGTAGCAGAAGCAGGATCACACCAATGCTATGCCATGAAACTGTTTTCAAATCTATGCTGCATATACCCCTTTGGGTTTAATGGTATTGTTTTCAATATGCAGTGTCTTTTGGTATGCAGAAGCTGTTTTGCATAAGATATATTTACAGAACGTCTTAAAATCAAATTTTAAATTATGTTTTAAAATGTTCATGTTGAGAAAACATGTTGTTTCTGCATGAATTTTTATTTTGCTGGTTGATTTGGTTATAACAATTGCTGATTTTCTCACAACTGTACAAAATGTTCTTAGAGTCTTGGTCCCTCCCATGGTCACAGCCACTTCAGACTCTTACAATCATAAATGAGTAATGTTCATGACAGTGTCTCAAGTGTTTACATGAAGTTGTTTCCTAGCCGGGCTGTTTCCAGGTCTTTGCTGCATTTTGTACTCATGAATGTCAAGTAGCTTGGGCCGGGGGACACTGAGGAGCATGAAGATGAGATTGGTGCAAAAAGATGGCAAGGACTGCCTAGCTGAGTGTGTAGAGGAGATCCCAGTTGTCAAGTTGAGCATATACGGCATGGTTACTGAGAAAAGCTGTGCTGTTTGCTGGAGGCAGTTACTATGAGCTGGCTTAGCTATTGGTGTGATTTCAGAACTTGGTTCTTTTGAACCTGTACAAACCATCTCCAAAAACGCCTGTCCTATTTCTTGGTGGAGGAGGCTGTTCTCTGTCCAGCTTCCTTTTCACGTTCTCTTTGGTGCTCAGCCCTGGCCAGCTTCATCCTGGTATTTTCTTGTAATATTTTGTAGTATCTTTGGACATAGCCATTTCCAATCCTTTCTATATGCAAGAAGTTTCTTAGAGGGAAGGTTGCATTGCACTTTTCTCCTTTAAAAATGTATGAACAGAAATTTGCTGTAATTTTGGCATGGAGATTCTGCCCTTCATTGGTCATTTGCAGTTTCTGGGTAACCTTCTGCCTCTGTCTTATGGCAGCGTTAATATACAGGCAAGACTCCAGTACATACTTAATTGCATCAGCAGCTTTAGAGTTAGGAAAGGCTGTTTTGTTTCACTTTGCGATGTTATTGAGTCTGTGTTCAAACTGTGCCATTAAAACTCTTCCGCAATGGGGAATTTGCTATATAGAACTGCCCAAAACTTATGATGTTCAGCAGTGGATAGCAGTATGGTGCCTCTGAAGATTATGAATCTAGAAAGAGTAATACCAATAGTAAGAATGTGGTAAGGATAGATTTCTGATGTCTTGAAGAAGGACACCATGCAGAGAGCACCTTGAGGGAAACCTCTATATCTAAAAACTGCTCGAGAATTTTTGCAGCATGACCATGCATTACTCCCTGCATATCTTTCCTTTAAACCCACGTGTCTAGTAAGTTCAAACTGCAGACATCCATACTAGTTTGGACCTTCATCTTGAGCTGAACAAGATGTACTACTTCTTGGGTACTTTCCTGATGTGAACATATTAGTAATATGAGACCAGCAAATGATCTTTATTGGAGTGGATTTTGAATCCAATGTTAAACTGGAGGAATACCTGTGCCCTGAGTCACTGCTCACTTTGCTCTCCACCCAGCCTTTTCTTTTTAACTACAGCTGATCTGGAAGCAAAATATCTAAGAGGTGAACAGTTAATTTGCTTTGTTCCTAAGGACACATTTTATGTAAGCTTTTAAAAACATAACAGATTTGTTTAGCCACTAGATAGTAAGCATCTATCTAGTGAAACAAATTTCCTGTACAGAATACAGCAGCAGTGGAAGTATTTGTAAAAGTTATTCTTTCTTGTCTCCTTACTGTGCACAAAACAGTGGTAGGAGTTGGAAGCTTATACGATACTTAGGATGTCAGTGAATGAAACATGTCAGTTCAGGTTTGGCCCAAGTCATTCTGTACACAGATGCAAACATACGCCACTGACTGCAAAAAAAAATTAATTTATTTGCTGTTTGGATAAGGAAGCTGAAGCTACGATTCACATGTTTTTGAAGTGACTGCACTGTGATGGGATAGCCATCTGTCCCGTGCGAGAGATGCTTAGCTATGTGCAGCTATTCATAGTAACATGGGTTACTGGCTAGCAGTCTTACCTAAGCAGTCGCCAAAGGTTTAAGAGTACACGAATAAAAATGATTTTAAGTGACCATTTTTAAGGGACTTGTGAAGCTTCTAAAGGAAAAGCAGGGTTTGTGAGTGCAGTGGTCCTGCTTCAAGTTTCTTTTTTCAAGCTAAGCTTACCAGTTTAATTTTAATCCCTTTCAAATGCCTTGGTCATGCTTTGAAGATAGAAAAACGCCCCCTCAAGCTCTGAAGCTGAGCAGTGGCCCTTTTTGTTTCCACAAGCCGAAAATAAAGTGTTCGCATGAGCTCATTTACTGAGAGTAGAGTTGGCAGCCTTATCGGGAGCGGAGAAAGGAGCTCTGAAGATGAAAAGCTCTTGCCGTGACAGAAGTCTTTATTAGGTTAGGCAGTAATGGAACGTGGTGTACACAGGATAAAGCGACGGCTACCTAGAGCGTTTAGGGAACACCAGAAGAGTAATCATGTTTTATGTTGTTCCTCAGCTGGCTTCTTTGGTGATCCCTCTGGCCCTGCGGATGTTTAGATTGAAAAGGGGGACTGTGTAAACAGCATACTGTCCGAGCTTTGCTTGCTGTTTGAGCCCCTGCTGATAACACAGAAAGGAAGAGTAAAGTTGAGCCATTATGCAGTTTCAAAATTACTCAGCACTCCCAGTTTTGCCAACCCTCTACTGTAGACCTTGCTAGGAAACAGATTTTGGTGGAAGATCCAATTATCTGGTCTCACACATATGTCAAATCCTGTTTAAAACAAATACTTTTTTTGTTGAAATTCAGGTTCCTTAGGATAATTTTTTTTGTAATACACAAAGTTGCTACAAGTATAATTACATTAAGATAATTCAATATTACATATGTAATGTAATCGGCATGAGAATAAAACATTTGATTTCTCCAGCTTGGTCCAGTGAGTTGTTTTTATTTTGGAAATGTATATATACATACATGTATACACATACACAGCTTGGAAATGTAACTTCATTGCTGGCTAGGCAGTTTCTGCTCAGTTTCAATCAGAAGTCAGTTTTATGGAAGAAGTGTGCCCTGAGAAATGCTACAAAAGCCACTGGAGATTTCTGCTATAGACGTCTCAAAATTTGCATACCTTGGCTGTGCAACCCTTTGCTTGTGTGTGTTAACACCGTACAAGCAGTGACCTTAGGTTCGAAGGAACCACTTGCTGGCATAGCTGCTTGTCAGTAAAGCAGGCATGGGCTGCTTAGCCTCCCTCACACTTTGCACAGCACTAGGTCCTCGATGAGGGAGAGAATGCTCTGGAAATCACTGAATAAGCACATTTTGGCACTGTCGTTCCCTGCCCCGGCTGCTCCGCGGTGCTGTGAATAGAGGAAGGATCCCCTGCAAGCCCTCCATCAGGCCTCAGGCTCCTCGTCACATTGCCCTTGTTTTGAAGAGCAACCTCACTCAGCAAGTGCTGCTTGCAGTTTGGAAATACATCCTGTAACTGGGGCTAGCATTATCCTTTTACAACTTACTCCTGTGACTTGAAGACACTGTGTGTGCCGGTCAGGCATGGTGATGAGATTAGCCTAGGTAACAGGATAAGCGGCACAGTGGCAGGGTGGTCACTGCTGTGGGGCAGCGTCCTCTCCACTGTCACATGCTTGGCTCTCGCTCCCAGGAAAGCCTTCTGAGATGCCTTCACAGCCTGGTCGGAGGGAATTTGACTGTAGCTGATTTTAACATCTCTTAAAGAGGCCCAGCCCACCACCCAGCTCCATTAATACTGCTGCAGGGACATATGGAGATGTAAGTGGTGCAGAGGTTGGCTCTTCTTGTATTTATTTTACCCATGTGAGCCAACCGATCTGAACGTGGCCTGATGTTTTTTTTTGGTGCAGAGGCTCTTCTTGTTCTGGCTGAATTCAGTGACAAACCTTCTGCTGACTAATGGGAATAGGACTGGAATTAGCTTTGTATTGATAATAAGCAGTGTAATTCTACTAATCTTCCCCCTGTCATTGACAACTTATGTGGCCTTTTGTTGTTGGTTTTACTTCAATTTTTCTTGTACAATTGTTAGATTTCCATCATCATTAAGGATTCTGTCATCTTGCTAGCCCAAGAATAAAGTCACAGCAGCGTGTTGTAGGTAACAATGTCTTCACAACACAAACCCTTTAGAATTAGTGGCACTTTAGTTAAAAAAGAAAATAGATAGCTAATTGTTTCTGTGGTTCTTATAAATTTCACAGCTGCTATGAAATTCAAATGGGGAACTGCATTGCTTTTATAGGCATTTCTGCCCCTCAGTAAAAACAAAAAGGATTTACTTCAAGTTTTGAATTGCCTTCTTTAATGCCTTTAAACAATAGACCTATTTTTTCATTTAATTAAAACAGTAAAAGTTGTGCCTTAACCATATAGATTGACACAGAACTGTAATTGATTTGGCTCTTTTCTTTTTCTTTTTTCTTTTTTTTTCTTTTTATCACTATTAACAGTAAAACACAGTGTTTTTTGCTGAAGAAGTAACTGAGGAGAAACAATGAAAAAGAAAGATAAATGGCAGTAATACTGCTTACATTAATTAGGAGGGTATGTCGAATATTATTCATGTTGCAAAATGTCTGCAACTGGGATTTTAGTGGCATGGGAGTTTCAATCAGAGTTTTCTCCAAGTAAGGTCTGCAGGCATTAATTCATCAAGAAAATTGTATAAAATCACCTGATTTTAATAACAGACTGTTTCTTTGTGCAGTGGAACATACCACTGATCTTAAGTGTGTCTTAAGTAAACTGCTCCTTCATAAAGAATACAGTGAGATGAAAAACCTTCTCTTGAAAAATATACTTACTAAATTTTTCATGGGCTGTGTGACCCCACATTTGGATGGAATAATAGCAATAGTTTTCCTTGATTTTGCATCCAACTTAAATTTTGAAAGTGTTGATAACAGTTGTCCTTCAAAAGTAAAAAGGGGGAGAGGACTTGTCCTCAAACCAAGTGTTTTTTTCCAGTAAAGTTTTGCATCTTTACAGTAGTTTTGTTCCTTTGCAATGCTCATGTTCTTGCAAAAAAAGTTTTTAGTCACATTACTCACATTAATAATGTAAATTGAAACTAGCACTAAATAATCCACCAAATTTTTTGTGGTATGTTCTGATGAATGGAATTCCATAAAGGAATTGTCTTTCTCTCTCTGCCTATTGTCAGTGGAGAAATTACTAGCCTAGCCATTGATCTTTGCCATTGGCAGGATGGGCTACGTTGCAATTACAAGTAATATGTCTTCTGTTCTGTTTTCTGATCTGACTTACTTTTACATGTCTTAAAATCAAATAATATGTATTAACTAGTTTTGGTATTTTTCTTTTGGAATCGTCATTCATTTTATGATGCATAACGTGTAAGATCCATCTAGAAAACATCTGATTATGGCTTAGTTCAGTAACAACAGTCTGAGGTGATTAAGTAAGTGCCTGTTCCCTTCGTCATGAGTTGCACTGGTCCATGTAACAGAACCCTTTTTTTATCTCTACCAGCACAGGCAAAATTTCTTTACTGATACTTTGGACCTTACATACACAATAGTTAACCTATTTGGTTGGTTGTTTTTAATGTTGTGAAGTACGTTCATGATAAACAGGAACTTTTTTTTCAATTTCCCTTTAAAGCTCAGCACACAGAGCCTTTCTTTCTCATGCATATGCTGCTGCAGAAGGATTTGCTCTAGATAAATTATGCCCTCTCTTAAACAAGATTCAAGAGCTTCCGCAGCTGTGATGTATAGTATCCAGCACTTGGAATCGCAGTCAGTTTAGTTCGTTGTGACAGTTGCCAACTGTGTGGAGTTTTGAAAAGTATTATATACCTTGGTGGTATGGTGTACTCTATGACTTAAGAAATATAAGGTATAGAGTGCCTTTCTTCATGTTTAATACAAAGATTATAGTACATCGCTCAGAGCAGAAGCAATAGAATAGAATGAGACAAATGAAAAACAAGCATATGAAAAGCTTTTTTACTTTATCTTACATATTTATGTAACTAGGAGGAGAATTTCCTTAAAAAAAAAAAATTTTTATTTAGGGAATTTTAAAAATCAAGTTCATGTGGAGAATTTTTTACTGTATTTTAATGCTGTTTTGTGGCAATGGCTTTGAATAAAAATTGGACCACACAGCTCTGGACTTAGGGAAGGTACCTATCAAAACTGCAGAATTCAGGCTCTGAATTTCTTTGAACTTTAGGAAATTTTCGATGTGGAACTTAAGAGCAATTTTTGTCTGTAGAAAATGTACTAAAATTCAGTCTGAATATGGAAGGGACAGGACAAGGATATGAATCTCAATTTAAATTTTGCAATATCTTCTCATTTTTGAGTTTTTTCTTTAATCTTAATGTAAAGGTCCAGGTACCACTAAAACTCTGCTGACTTGATACATTTAGAATATCTGGCCAAGTCTCCTATTGAGCTAATGCTTAACCACAAGCCAACTTAGTTTCAAGAAATATGTAAGTAAGATCACTGAGAGAACAACAGACTCCACATGAACTTGGCACAAAGTACATAAGTTTACTTCCACTCTTTGTGGATAGTTTGAAAAGAAGATCACTGAGCAATTTAAAAGGAAAGGCACAAGCTGGAGAGAATAATAAAGAGGTATCAATCCAGAGTACCACACCATCTCTGACACAATGGCATGACAAGTGGAAAATAACTTAACTCGGTAAGATGGGGAAAAGGCAGTAAAAAATGAATTGTGTTACAGTTTCTAAAACCTGCCTCAATTCAAGAAACAAATGCTCCTAAGCAATGCCAAGGTGTGTGATATTCACATAAATCTCCCTTGTCAACAAATGGGAAACATGTAAAACCTTAAGAAACAGTATCAGAAAATAACAGATTTGTTAAGACCACTGAGATTGCTGATTAAAAAAGGTTCCATATTCAACCCCAAAGGCTTTCCTCATAGGAACCATCCTCAGTGCCGTCTGTTTCCCAGAAAATGACGTTTCCTATAACTGACACACAGTTTTGCTGGTCATAAAGATACTTTCAGGCTTGTGTTTCAGTGGCCACGTCCTTTCTTTTCTGCGGGTTAACTAAGTTAAGCTTTAGAGGAAAGAAAGAAAAAAATGTTTGAATCAGTTTCCTCTCAAAATACAGGCAAGATCTTATTCTTGTTATGTTGTTATAGTAATGTAATAAGCAGTGCTCTCTTGTTCAGAACTCTGTGCATGTTTTCATACCATTCTTCTCAATTCTTCTAGTCCAGATTAAAATCAGTAGAAAATAACTTGAACATCTGAAAATGGATCCAAATTTGACCCCTGGGATCAAAGTACCTTCTGGAACAAACAAAGCCTATTACCGAGGGAGGTTCTGGTCCAAAGAGAAAGTTGTAAGGTCAAAGAGAGCAAAAAGAGGAAGAAGAAGAAACAGACTTGTTTTGCTTAATGGACGATCATAGATGTGATTTTGTAGGGGAGTGGTCTGGGGCTAGGGGACTGGGAAAATCTAAACGCTGAAAACTGAACCACGCAGAGTCTTTGTTTGCCAACAGCTCCTGAGACCTTTAATTCTTTGTCTTTTGTTCCCTATATTTGTATTGAAGGATTGCCTGTGTAAGGTAGGATAAAAAAAAATGAGTAAGGAATTTCCACACTTGTCTTTCATTAATCATTAAGCAATGCATTGTAATTTGTTCGAGTTACACTGTGATGTGCAAAACATGAGCAACCTTTGGTGGCAATCTTTCTCTCCAGAGTTCTGGCTGGACAAGAGAAGTGTAGTCTCTTCAGCACGTTATGTATCGTGTCATTTTGTTTTAAGCTTTTCCCTGTTTTCCTCATCACAGAGGTGACAGCAATTACATTGTTTCGTGGGGAATGCAGAGGACCCAGTGAACTCATTTGTACTCAAGAATAAGAATGGTTTGACTGTCCTTTTTATCCAGTTAGAAGTTAGAACTCATATGTATGTGCATCTGTTTCTTTTTTTGGTTTCTTTGGTCGTATAAAGGAGGATGGATTAGTAATACAAACAAATTCCTGTGAATATTTCCTTTAGATATAGATTATAGTTTCTTAATGTAACTGTCAAAGGAACTAAAGAAGCCTTAAAACTAAATTATGCAGAAATTAGCATTTCTGATACTCTTGGCAATAGTGTCAAGTAAATATTTTCCATGTGTTTTATTTCCACTTTGCATGAATATTTTAAGCTGTGATTGTCCTCTCTTGACGTAAGGATTTTGATGTCTTGAACATGATAGCAAACGTATAGATATGTTCCAAGTCAAATCTGGTTTCAGTTCAGAATATCTTATATGAACTGGCCTGTATACTTTGACTATATAGACAGGGAAANNNAAAAAAAAAAAAAAGTGAACATACAGATTGCAAAATAGCATTATGTGTGTTGAAATGATTGCTTCTGAAGGCAAAAGAACAGTATTCTTAATAATACAAAATTATTAAAGTTTCAGTCAAAAAAAAAAAGGCCAACTCAACTACAGCACAGGGGACATGTACAGTAGCAGATGAAAGGCACTACTTATTTCATGTAAGAGGAAGTTGGAAAAGGTGTTTCATAATTTGTCCAAGGCTCTTTTCTGCCTGAAATTTTGGGTTTCTGCTGAATGTGAAATACAATTCAACTGTTGCTGAATTTTACGGTGAGCTAGTACGATAAGTCTGTTCTCATCACCATACTGAGATGATTTCCTTTTTCTCCTTGAATGTTGCAGCAGCTGTCACAAATACAATTTCAGATTGACTTGTATGTACACTTCATGGTGAAGTTGCTCAAAAACTGTCCTTGTGAAAGGATTGTACATATTTGTTTGTTTTGTGGGTGCCAGTTATAAATATCCTGAAATGTTTCTGTAGGTTTATATTTGTGAGTTTGTTTACTTCTTTTCTACATAACTTGTCTTCTTTTTACCCAGTAAATTCTGTTCTTGTTTTAGCCATAATGTCTTTTAAGCTGGATGTCAGAATCCATGGGAATGAAATCCAGGTAGAAATGTAATTTACATATTTAAATGAAAAAAGAAAGAAAGAATCCAATGCTTTAATAGGGGGAAAGAGAACTTTGGGAGAGAAATAGGAGAGAAGGCAGATAACTTTGAAAGGAACATAATATTTTGAAAAAATACCAAGTCCATGAAAGTAAATTGTTTGCCCTTCCTGCCCTTAGAAGTAACTCTGGATGAATCTACTGACTTCAATAGGATTACGCTAGATTTGCAATGCATTGAGTGAGAAGGGCTTGGTCTCCTGTTTGGTAAATATTCCTTTTATGACCCCTAGAAAAATAAAATATGCGTGTCTTTTGCATTGCACACGGTGAATATTCCCATTGAGATCTGCATTCAGAAGGGTAAGCATGTGCCAATTTAAATAGACTGTGCTTGTCAGGAATTACTGACTTAAAACTAATTTTTTTAAATTCTGTATCTGTTAAAGTTCTATATAAAATAATTTCTGAAGATGAAGAAATTTTATGCTTTATTTCCTCTTATGTTTAAGTTCCTCTTATTTTCTTCTAATGTTTATGTAATTATGTTGCCCAATTACTTGTATTAACATACCCTTGTACACTTTCTGCACTTTTTCTTCATAGCAGTTGCCATTACAATTTAGACAAAAATATTTTCCTCAGACAAACGTCTTGTGTATAAAGGCATTTTTAACAGTGAGGAGTTCTTTCTTGTGGAAAAGAATAATTCTCATGACAACAATTGTTGACCTTTTTTCCCTTTCTTTTTGTTCTGTTTTGTTCATTTAGTCTGGCTAAAATTGCATACATATTCATATATTGTAATAAGAACAAAGCATTACTCTTGGATATTTTCCATAAATTTGTTCTCATAAGCAATTTGATAGACATCTACTGTAACTGTAATGGGGGAAGTTTGCAGTAAATCAGGCTGTCGGTTTAGAAAACTAGAATTTATTAACCCATTTCCCAAAGGCCCAACATTACCTGTGAGATTAGAAAATTGTCACTGTTTTCTGTTTTAGAGCAGGGGCATTTTATAATCAGAGTATATTGTCTAATTGTAGCAAAAATTACTGTGTTTCATTAAAGTGAAACCAGTTTGTCTCATAGTATTAATTGTGCTTAATATTATGGACAGTCAAAAAGGCTGGAAAGCACCAAACATATTATAATAATGTTTTTCAACTGGGATTTTCTGCATTAACTCTGATCCACTCCTGGTGCTAACTATGAAAGAACAGTCAATATGCGGGGGTAACCATGCTTTTGTATGGAGAGCTTCCAGCAGCAGTATCAATTAACTGGTCTCACTAATAAACTTTCCATTAATTGTTCCAGTATTACCTTGAGACGAGACACACAGGCCACAGCCAGGATAACCTGTCACTCTAGAGTGCTAGGCAGTATCGTCAGGTTACGAGGCTAGCAGGATATAAGGGCTGATGTAAATCAGTTGCGCTCTGGGCACTCAGGGTGTTTCATATGTTCAGAAGAATACTTAAGATTCAAAATGAGGAGTTACCTAGATTTTTTTTCATTTGTGTCCACAGAACTTTGCCTGTGGGGTTGAACTACATGTGTTTCATGGTTTTTTTTTTTTTTTCCCATTGCTTTATCAAGATGAATATGCAGTTGTTGCAAGAATTTTACAAATTTAACCTGATCTTTTCGAGCTTTAGCTGGTAAAGCCAGATACTATCTTAGAATTTTTTAAAATATATATATACAGGAATATTTCNTTTCAGCCCTTATTAGGGGAGAAAAGGGCACATGACAAGATTCAAAAAATAGTATATATTTTTTAATCTTACGACTTTCCACCAAATTGGATATTTTTATATGCAATACAGATCTGCCCATGTATTTCAAATGAGGAACTGGAGCCTTCTCTTTTAAAATGAGTCACTGAAATTGTATTCCTCACTTTGCTCCTTACTCTGCCTTAGCATCAAAACTTGATTGATTAGAATTATTTTTTTCTATCTACTCAGTTTCATGTTTGGATTCTCATAATTGCACAATTCTTTGATATTGGTATTTGTAGAACAACAGGGGAAAGGCTATATAAAGACAAAGGAAAAATGCATTG